>JAYMSW010003634.1:0-11944 GCA_036897725.1 Erodium texanum
ATGGATGTAAGGAAAATAGAGAAACAAAATGGAGTGGAAGAAAATTTATTTGGTCGTGTTCAATAAAAAAAGGTTAAATGCAGGGTGATTTGGAGATTCTGGAGTGGGAAATGTGCCGCATGTTTAAAGCCATAGCAAGAACTGTGAGATAATGACGTTGAGTTGTTATAAATAATTTTCTGAAATATATCACCAGATAATGTCAACTGTGCCAAAATTCTTACTGCATTATGCTTATTTTCCTGTTCAGAACTATACCAATAGAAACACTTAAACCAATATCTGCATTGGCCAATCTTACTTCTATGCTATCATTAGGTCACTACCTCCATCACAAATACCACTACTATTGCCATAACAATAAGTGCTGCCCTTGCATAAGCCCCTTCTCTACATCGTATTACGATCCAACCATCATTTCACTGCCAATTGGACCGACTCTACCATCTCCCAGTTATTAAAGGGCTTCGCAAATGAAACCTTATTTTCTATTAGGTTTTGGTGTGTTGGTCACTCCTTCTGTTATCTATACGCAAAGTTCTTAACACATCTGATTGTTTATAATTTGTAATTCAGGCCATTCTTAGTGAACGAGTTGGAACCTCAGCATCTCCTTCATGATCGAAGGAAGGTTTATGAGGTACATAATTCAACCGATCATATCACTGAAGTGTGTTTTAGTTCATTTGGTTGACGTTTCCCATATCCTCAGAATTAATTGGTTCCCTTACTACCATTGCTTATACCCGTGTGTCCTATATGCCCAAGTTGTGGTCAAGTAGCTATATATACGAGCCACCAGGCTCAACTATAGTTTGTAAAGAATTCCTGAGGGGGATGGGGCTAAAGGAAGGTGCTGTTGCATGCTTAGCCAGTTTCAGTTTTAGGTACGCTAAATGGTTTGACCATAGATGTATAACTAACTTCATGCGGTAATGCATTACAATATCTAAAGTAGGGACATTTTATTTTTCATTGCAACTGTTTGTCATTCTGGTCACTGAACTATTAGGACTAATATGATATTTCTTGGGGGTTCAAGCGCCTTGAAATGTTTGGAATTCCAGTTCCAAGATATGCCCTTGTAAACAGGGATGTACCATACCAAGATCTGGATTTTTTCATTGAGCAAGAGGATTATGTCGAAGTTCATGGGGAGCGTTTCTGGAAGCCATTTGTGGAGAAGCCTGTTCATGGTTAGTTCATTACTTCACTTTATAGACATTGTTCCTTTGAGTTGTGTTTTGCCGTTAACACTTTCATCAAAATAAAGTGTATTTGGTTTGTTGTTCAATATGCGCTGTTATAGGCCTGTCTGAACCTTTTAAGTTGAAGAGTCTCTTTTCAAGAAGTCCAGTATTGTGTAATTGTTCCTTTTCACATGTAGATTATAGTTCCTCTTGGGATCAGTTGCGTGTTGATTGGCAATATATATAATGCAGTGTGCTTCTCACTATCTATCAATTGTATTACCATCTATGTTTAATCGTCGCTCAGTTGTATCCTCTTCCTTTTCGTTTTACATATAAGGTATTGACTCAGATTTTGTGCTTATGAAGGGGATGATCATAGGATAATGATATATTATCCAAGTTCAGCTGGTGGCGGTATGAAAGAGTTGTTCAGGAAGGTGATTTCGTTACACTTTAACTTACATTGAATACAGTTTGTTTTAACTTGCATTTCTATTGCAATGCAATTTCATGACATTCTTACAATGTACATGGATCATTTGTTAAGAGAGGCCAAGGCATTCTTTTTCCTTTTTATGTATCTAGGTTAAAAAGCATGGTATGCCTCTTTGCCAATAGGCCAAATCATCTGGATTAACACTCTTTTCAATTACATGTAAAAATCTTTTACCTTGATGACTGGTGGCCTATGCTGGGCCAAACATACCCCTATGTCACTTGGCTTTTGGACTGAGTTACTCTAGTTCAACGAATTTATCTCCTGTAAAGTAGATGCCTTTTGATTGGTATTTCTGTTTCAGTTCTTGTTTCATTCGCATCATGGGTCTATTATGGATAAAGATCTCACTAAACTACATGAATATTTTGACATGTCTGCCAGATTATTTTTAAGCATATACACTGATACACTTACTATCATATATTTGTAGCATAGTTTTAACATGGCTAATAGAATGCCACATGATTGTGCTGATTAAGTTATTTATACAACTTCAAGTCACTTGTTGTATCAGTCAAGATTTTTCATATAATTATATATTTGAATTTAGGTTGGTAACCGGTCAAGTGAGTTTCATCCAGATGTCAGAAGAGTGAGGCGTGAAGGCTCTTATATATATGAGGAATTTAAGCCTACTGGTGGAACGGATGTCAAGGTTGTAAGGCTTGGCCTCTGTATAGCTTCTCTGGCGCTTTAATACTATTTTGCTTTTATAAGTAGATATATGAGGAACTTCCAAGATTATCAGAAGTCATAATTTTTTTTAATTTTGAAGTTTTGTAAATTGATTACATTAGAATTTTCTTGCCGAATGGTCATAGGTTTATACAGTTGGTCCTGAATATGCACATGCTGAGGCAAGAAAGTCCCCTGTTGTTGATGGTGTTGTTATGAGAAATCCTGATGGCAAAGAAGTAAGCATATGTTTGTTTTCTCCCTAATTTTTTTATCGTCAATTCCTAGTTCAAACTTTTGTACTAACTAATGGCCTGATGTCTTTTTATCCTTGTTAATTTTTATGGTAGTGGGGGTCTGGTACATTACATGTATATGCTTCTGCTAGACTTGATGGATGTGATTTGTTTCTGGTGGAAACCAGTGATGCATGGTATATTGGTTAATATGGCTTGGAAATTAGAATGCCTACCAGGACAGTGCAACTAGAGGAGGATTATATGAATTACCTATCTTCTTAAAAATAGATCTTAAGGCTAGATAAAGGTAAAACTGTATTGTTTAGTTGCACTAGTGAAACTTTGTAGCTAGTAGTTGGCAGAGATTTCCTGGTTGAACTAATAATTGCAAAGTCAAATGAATATGTACTGAACATGTTTATGGGTTTGTTTGACAGGTTAGGTATCCTGTCTTACTGACGCCTAATGAGAAGCAAATGGCAAGAGAGGTTTGCCTTGCATTTAGGCAAGCGGTATGTCATCTTATTCCGGTGACAAATAACAATATGTTCTTCCATTTTTACTACAATTTCTGCTGTACCTTCAACTTTTCTATATTTCATCACTACCTTTTTCTTGTTCATATGATGACCCGTGATGACCAAAATGAAATTGCTAGTAAGAAGTTACTTACTATTGATACACTTATTGACAACTTCATTGTGCACATATTCTGTCTCAATGGCATCCCTGATTGCTGAAATAAAGAATGTTCTTCCTTCAAACCTCTTCATATCAATTATCACCAAAAGAGAGAAAGCAAAGTTGCATATACACATTTTGGGGCCGGATCTTTTGAAAGTTTTTCTCATCTTCTACTTCTTATCCCCATGCGTCCAATCATATGTTCACTTGCTTCTCTTTTGGGATGAGACTTAATAGATATGGCTTATAGAAGCCTAAATTGCTGTTTTCATTGACTTAGCATAGTGCTCATACATATTCTTGTCCTAAATATGTTAATGTATCAAACAGTTTTAGTTGTACTAAGCAATTTCCTTCCTAACTTGCAGGTTTGTGGCTTTGATCTATTGCGTAGTGAAGGACGATCATATGTTTGCGATGTGAATGGCTGGAGTTTTGTGAAGAACTCCCACAAGTAATACTTGTTTTTTTTGTCATTAACTGCCATACTTGTATTTTTTTTTTCTTTTCATTTTTGTCAATATTTCTTCTATGCAATGTGCTTATCCACAATGTAGCATCGATCTTATTCTTACCTTTTTTTGTAAACACATGGAAGCTGTCTCTATGCATCATTCAAATTTATCATGTCTTACCTCTTGCAGACTACATGGTCTCCTTCAAATTCCTTTTAATTTGGTAATCCAAAATATACAATCTATAGCACAAAGATGCTTTCTTTTCTCCACTGAGTTCTTCTAGAGCAATAGCTTTCCTCAAATGTTTTGTTGATCTAAACTTCATATTGTCTGTATTGTTGTAAAGTCATTCTGAGGTTTCATTCATGATTTATAAGAGCCATTAGAGCTACCTGTTGCCTTTCATGATATTAATTCAATGTCTCAACTATTTCGTGATATACGACAGATGCAATCTATTGGGAGACTTTAATGTGAAATAAGCAGTAGCCCTCCTGTTAAAGTTGCTGGTTTTAGTCAATTCATTTCAAAAGATATGAATAAGTTTGTATTCTCAATTACATGCCTTCTGCTGTTTTGTATTGTTTATATGGTAATGGTATTAGTGTGAATATGCCAATGCACACGTAACAGAAAATAAGCTTTTATTTTGTATACACTTTGTGACAATTGTTGCATGTTTATTCTTTGAGAATCTAAAGGTTACTCTTTCCTGATGTAAGGTATTATGATGATGCTGCTTGTGTGTTAAGAAAGATGTTCTTGGATGCAAAAGCCCCTCATCTTTCTTCAACAATTCCACCGACTTTACCATGGAAAGTCAATGAACCAATCCAGTCTTCTGAGGGCCTAACTCGGCAAGGAAGTGGGATAATTGGCACATTTGGCCAGTCTGAGGAGCTGCGCTGTGTGATTGCTATTATTCGGCAGTATGTCATGATTCGCTTGTCATCTATAATTAGTTTAGTAGAATTTGCATTCTTCTAACTTAGTCCTGTTTTATCTGGCCAGTGGTGACCGAACACCCAAACAGAAAGTAAAACTGAAGGTGACTGAGGAAAAGTTGCTAAATTTGTTGCTGAAATACAATGGGGGGAGGCCTCGATGTGAGGTAATGATGTCTTATTCAATACATTTTGATGGACAGTTTGGTACCATATGTGTTTATGATTTGTTACATATTTTTGGCTTTTGTCAGACAAAACTTAAAACTGCTATTCAGTTACAAGACTTGTTGGATGCCACGAGAATGCTTGTACCTCGCTCTAGGTATAACATCTTAGCTATTAATTTTTCTGCTTTAACTAATTTAATGTCTGATTTTAACAGACATTTTACTTGAGTCTGGATGCATATGAGAAATATCTGCACAAATTCTCATTGTCACTGGATCACTTTCAGCTGCTATGGTGAACAAATAATATATTCTTAAAATGCAAACTACGAACCCTTGGGAGGTAGTGCACAATTTGTTGGAACCTTGTTCAGAACTTGGTCGCAAAAATTGCAACAATATGTGCACTATGTTCCAACAAATTGTGGGCGTCAAAATGAGTTGGAAGTAGTACACGATTTGTTGGAAAGTGGTGAACAAGGTTCCAATGAATTGCATTAATTTCCAAAGGTTTGTAGTTTGCGCGTTAAGGAGGGGTTTGCACCGGAGTGCTAACCTATATATATGTATGTATCAAATTTCAGAATGCATTTTACACAATCAATACTCTCTCAATCTTTCCAATCATTTCCTGAGATTTGATAGCTAAATTGAGAAGTCCTTCCTTGTTATGTTCCTCAAAACTTTCATCAATATCTTTCTATTTGAAAATGAGCAGCAATTTTTTTGGAGAAATATGTCTTTCTTCACCAGTACTAAGAGCTCATTTTATTATTTGCTACAGCATGAGTCCCATTTCGGTCCATATGATTCATGCATTTAAATACGGCTTCTGCATTCTTCTCGTATTGAACTTGTACAGAAGTACAAATAAAAAGTGTCCAATTCTTGCAAAGTTGAATGTCTTGTTATGACACTACTTCCAACACAGTGTTGATGATTATATATACTGTATAGACCAGGTCGAGAAAGTGATAGTGATGCAGAAGACATTGAGCATGCCGAAAAGCTTCGACAAGTCAAAGCAGTCCTTGAGGAGGTGAATAGATTCACCAAATTTATGTCATTTTATTTATTTTTCTTTTCACTGTGATTTCTCCATGAGTAGGTATTCTATCGAATATCAGCTCAATAAAGGAAATAGAAGAAGATATTTCAGGCATCTGATTAATAGGTTAAGCAATTACTTTTGTTTTGAAACCGTACCGAAGGTTTAAATTTTGGTTTGAAATAAAGAACTATGTAAATGAAGGCATAAACTGAATGCACTTCTAAAATTTAATTGCTGTGTACCCAAGCTCTTCATCATTGTCATATATGTTCTGCTAAAGGTGGCCTCTGACTTTAGTCTTCTCAAAGCTCAACTCATAGTTTGAAACAATCAGATGGATATGTTGTCTTCTATCCATAATTATAGTTATGTCATTAAGGCGCGTACTACAATAGTCATAGTTTTATCTTCTATCCAGGGGGGACATTTCTCTGGTATATATAGGAAAGTTCAACTCAAACCACTGAAGTGGGTTAAGGTTGCAAAAAGCAATGGAGAAGGTGAGGAAGAACGACCTGTTGAAGCTTTGATGGTTCTTAAATATGGGGGTGTTCTTACCCATGCTGGTAGAAAGCAGGTATAAATAATTACAATATGCTATATCATGCAGATGTTTTGGTAAATTTTCTTGCGAAACTACACGTGACTATGCTTTTATCATTGACAGGCAGAAGAATTGGGTAGATATTTCAGAAATAATATGTATCCCGGTAAGAGTTGTGGATTATTTTCCTCTAAAAATTAAATTGAACCCATTTGGTCCTCAAAATGGTAGTATTCTGTCATGGTAGGCAAATTTTTATTGGAAGTTGCATGTCTTCTAATAAATAATAATAATAATAATAATTAAAAGAAAAAGTCAATATTTATTAGCTGACAAGTCTTGCATCATGTAGTCTTTAGTTTTTGTGTTTGTTTCTTCCAAACTGTGTACCTGCAGATATCCAATAGTATACAAGGATGGCAAATTCTGAGAGGGTGTTGTAGATTTGCGCCTTTTGGTACTTATGATAGAATTTTATGTAATTACAGGTGAAGGTACTGGTCTGCTTCGTCTCCACAGTACTTATCGTCATGACCTTAAAATTTACAGCTCTGATGAGGGTCGTGTTCAGGTATCTTTCCAGTCCTGCAAATCCACTTTTGGAGGTTTTTGATATTTGGCTCTTCTTCATCTTGTTTAAGTATTTCTCTGATCATATCTGATCTTTAGGGCTTACCAACTTAGTTTGTATAAGCATTAGTTTTGAGACTAGTATAGTTTATTTACAAGCTGTTACTATTAGATGTCTGCTGCTGCTTTTGCCAAAGGCCTCCTTGATCTGGAAGGACAGTTAACACCTATTCTGGTATGCTAACATTTCTGTTTTAAGTTTTTTTTGTCCAGCTTGATGATGTTCAATTTATATGACTGATTTAGTCATCTTTGCAAGGTTTCCCTAGTTAGCAAGGACTCATCTATGTTGGATGGACTTGATAATGCCAGTATTGAAATGGAAGAAGCTAAGGTTTGTCTTGGTTATTGAAGGTTCTTCGGCTAATTTGTTGCTCTAAATTGAACTCTACTACTTTAATACTGACATGTCTAGCTATAGAATTATATGTATTAATTCATCCAGATTTTATATTATGTACATGTCTTTGGCACTTTTTATTCCAACTACGCATAAGAAAGATCCTTAATTTGATGATTCTTAATTCTGAAAAGCATAGGATCTTATTTGTATATCTTCAAATACTTGCAGCTATTTAATTTGTTTTCGTTTTTGGGTTCTTTACAGGCTAGATTGAATGAGATTATAACTTCTAGTGCAAATGCAGTTCATAGCAATGGTAGCAATGGATTGTCTGACTGCCCGTGGATGGTTGATGGAGCTGGACTCCCTCCAAATGCTTATAAACTTCTACCTAAATTGGTAATTAAAGTTTTGAGTGAATGCTAAAGGCAAAGATTTCCTCTAACATTAGACTTTTTGGTATCAAATTTATGCGGGAAGCATATGTTAAAATCTACATCCAATGGATGAGTCACAAAAGCCATTTTCTGCAACAGTAAATTTGTGCACCTGGTTATTTCAATTTTTTTTAAATACCCCTATTTTAATAGGTACAAATGACTAGGAAAGTTACTGAACAAGTCAAAGTACTCGCTAAAGATGAAGATGAGCAACTCACAGAGGCAAGCATGTATGATATTATCTCCCCATACGATCAAGCAAAGGCCCTTGGTAAAACTAATATAGATGTTGACCGCATTGCTGCCGGATTACCATGCGGTAGCGAGGGTTTCCTTCTCATGTTTGCTCGCTGGAGAAAACTTGAAAGAGACCTGTATAATGAACGCAAAGAGTGAGTAGCTAGCATGCTTCATCTGATTTTTTTTTTGACTGTGTAGTTTCCTGCTGGGTTTGCTTATAGTATATTCTTTCGTACTTGAGAATTAATGTGCCATAACTACTATGCATTACAAGTCCATTCTCTCTTCACTAACAAGATTTCTTGCAGTCGATTTGATATAACTCAAATTCCAGATGTCTATGACTCATGCAAGTAAGTATTCTAGCTTTGAATCATTTTGGATGCACTTGTTTATAAAGTAGTATCATTCATATACCAGATTTAGTGCTACTATATGCATTTAAGTATCCGGGAGTTAATTCATTGCTGTTTAGAGATAGTTTCTCCTTGTGGGGATATAATGTGTCATTTTGCATCATTCAGTATTTCTTGCATACTCTCCTTGTCCCTTTTACCTGTGGTTGACATGTGCCAAGGCTGCCAAGTAGTAAAAGATTTAAGTTTTTGTCTTGGGTGTAGATGTTATATGCCATTTCAGTTGTTACTTGTAGAGACAAAGATGCTTATATTTGTAGTCATGAAGTAATAGTTAACATCCAATCAAATGCCATTATGACTAATTCTAATTGTTATTGGGCTATGTATTGAACAGATATGATCTGTTGCACAATGATCATCTCAATCTAGACGGGTTGCATGAACTCTTCAAAGTTGATCAGGTACACAAACAGATTCCAACAGTATATGCATCTTATGTTGTTGTGTTCTTTGATTATTGATGTTTTAGCAATTATTATTCACGTAAACAAGCTGGTTTCATTTAGTATGCATAACAAATAATGTATTAATTTTGTAGTCTGTGTTATTTACTCTGTCCCAGAGCAAGTTCTCTACTTTCCTATAATGGATGTTATAAAATAAGTGATATGAACCACATAATAGGAATAGAATACTTTGAACCACATAATGGGAATAGAATACTTGTTCTGGGTCAGAATGAGTAGTATTTAGTATAGCAATTCACATAAATGAACCACACACATAGGAAGGCATTTCAGTTCATTATTGTCATCAAATTGATCTGCGTGCTTCAAATTTTCTTCTTTTCAGATACTTGCAGATGGTGTCATCCCAAATGAGTATGGAATTAATCCAAAGCAGAAGCTGAAGATTGGATCGAAGGTAAGCCTAAGCCATTGCTTCATTTTCTGTTTGTTTGGAGAATGTTTCAAAATTGTATTCTTACTATTATTTATTCCCATTTGATAATACTTAGATATATTTTGAATAGAATCTTATTGAACTCTTCAATATGTTTTTAACTTCAGAAGGACACAGTAAAAAAACAATCTACATTGCTTTGTGTAACATATTCCCTCACATTTTTCTACCTGAGTTATTTTTCATCTGAAGATTTTGGTTTCCGTTGCTGTACGATTTAGTGCAAACCAGTATGCTTATTTCGTTTAAATGCAGATTGCTCGTCGGTTGTTGGGTAAAATTTTGATTGATCTGAGGAACACGCGGGAAGAAGCCATCAGTGTTGCTGAACTGAAGAGTAACCAAGACCAGGATCCAGCATATACCAAGACCGAAAAGGATGACACAGATCATCAACAATCAAAGGTTCATGCAAAGAACGACGACATGAGAAGAGCAAGCACGAGTGATATATCATTGGATCATGATGACGATGATGACAAAGAGACCAAATACCGTCTCGATCCAAAGTACACACTAGAACCTTACGATTACTTAATCCTAGTACTACAATCGAGTTTCTTATGCTTTTTATATACTCTATAAGGTACGCAAATGTCAAGACACCTGATCGCCACGTGAGGACACGCCTGTACTTTACATCGGTGAGTATAATATTTCTTACACTACACAAGTATCATCTTTCTCCCTCCCTCCCTCTCTACCTGAATTATGCATGATATATCATGTAATTAGCATTCAAATTTTCTGGAGATAGTTGGTGTTGTATTAGCTATGTTTTTGCGTGTATTTATTTTTAATTATTATGCATTTAAATGGCAGGAATCACATATCCACTCCCTCATGAATGTTCTCCGGTACTGTAATCTGGATGAATCTCTGCAAGGAGAGGCTAGTCTTGTTTGCCAGAGTGCTTTGGAGCGCTTGTGTAAAACCAAGGAGCTTGACTACATGAGCTATATTGTATTAAGAATGTTTGAGAATACAGAGGTAAGCATCCTAGTCAGTTCCCTAAGTTTTTCCTCAAGACAAAGTATATCTAGAGACACAGCTTTACGCTACATCCGCCGTTTGAATGAACTGCAGGTACCTCTAGAAGACCCTAAAAGGTATCGTGTAGAGATGACTTTCAGCCGTGGTGCAGATTTGTCCCCCTTGGAGGTAATGTCTTGAACTGTGATGCCACAAAGAGTCCTAGCTATTTCAGTGCAAGAAATCTAGGTTAACTTTTCCACCTCACATTATATTTGGCTTAGCAGAAGAGCTTGAATAAGGACAGTGAAGCAGCTTCCCTGCATCAAGAGCATACACTACCAATAATGGGCCCGGAACGGCTGCAAGATGTCGGGTCGTACCTCACCTTAGAGAAAATGGAGAAGATGATCCGCCCCTTTGCCATGCCGGCAGAAGATTTCCCACCTGCATCAACACCTGCAGGTTTCTCGGGCTATTTTGCCAAAAGCGCATCGGTGCTTGAGCGCTTGGTAAATCTTTGGCCTTTCCATAAGAATGCACATGCCAATGGAAAGTAGTAGCTTGTAAGTTTATTCTTTACGTTTCTTTTCTGCTAATATTTTTCTTCAGTACTGTTGGGTTTACTGGTTCGCCCATACGATGATGAGGGTCGATATATGCAAGTTGTAGGAAGAAATCCAAAGGGAATTTTAGACCTTTGGAAAAAACTTAATTTCTCTACCAATTGTAGTTCCTTCACGTTCGATGCACTTATGGCCTTTGACTTGTCTAAGTGGATTTCCTTTCCTTATCTGCTCCGAACTAATCCTATTCATCTTGTCTCTTCTCCGGGGTGTTTGATTTGGAAGTTCTCTTCTTTTTTTTTTTCCAATGCAAGGATAAGAAATAGGGAAAATTACATTTAACTATACTTACTATTCGTCAAATTCACTTACTATACTTAATTTTTCTACATCAATTTTTTATACATTTGGATACATTTAACTTTTTCTGAGTATTATCGTTACACAAAATTGTTAATTTTTAGATGGAAAACAGGCACATGCAAATCATGTGATCCCATTTTTTTATGAAATACCGAATCTGCCCTTTTCATTAAAGCAATAAAAATCAGAAAAAAAAAAAAACAAAAACAAAACAAAAGAAAAGAAAGAAGAGGAAAGACGTGAGATAAGCTCTCACTCTCAATCTCAACCCTTCTTCATCTCATGACAGAGATGGCAGATGGAGGCTCGAGCTCGAATCGGCCGACTACACCCCATCAATTCCAGTTCTAGTTTCAGCGCGTGATTAAGGCGACGACGATGGCTTTTTCGATCGATGGGGACATCGAAGTCCAGATCTTGTGACAGAGATGGTGGATGGAGGCTTGAGATTCAAATCGGCAAGACTTGTTCGCTGTGAAACTAACCCATGGAGCTCTGCCAACGATTCGTGGAGATTGCTGACCAAGGGCTCCATCCGAGATAGGGTTTCAGGGTTGAGGATAGGTCGTCGGTGAACTCGAGGGGTTGGGTGAGGGTGATTCTCTGTCGTA
>JAYMSW010003635.1:0-11943 GCA_036897725.1 Erodium texanum
GAAACTAGACCCGCATACCCGGGTTGACCCGGATTCCACGCAGAGGTCGATATAGTCGTCATCACCGGGTTGGAGCGAGGCTCGGAACGGGCCTTCCAGGATCGGGAGGAGAAGAACGTAGGGCCGTCCGATCTCATCACACTTGTCCAGGATCAACATCTGGGTTTCGTGCTCGAGATCTCGGCCGTTGGATCCGACCCAGTGGGTCGTCCACCAGACCTTGAACCGGAATATGCTCATGAACCGTATCCCCCTCAGCTTCCCTATGGACGCCACGTGTCGACTCTTGGCCTCATCAGCCTCGAACCCCACGAAACACCCGCAGGACGTTGCGGCGACAGGCTTGGTCTTGGTCTTGGCGGTGCCATCGAGAGTCGGGGTGGCGACGACGTTGGATGGGACGTGGGTGAGGATTGTTTGGCCGTTGGCGAGAAAAGCGGAGCCTTCTAAGGCGATGGTCGAGGAAGGTGGGTGGCCATTGCCGTCGGCGAGGGCCATGACGTCAAGGGCGTTTTTGATCAAGCTCGGAGCCATCGGTGGTTGTTTGGATGAGTCGCTAGTTGTCGGAACGAGAGTGTTGATGAGTGGTGAAGTAAGAGAGCAAGTACGTGTTGTGTACTATATATAGAGTTAAAGATACCTAAAAAAAAATTAAGGGGTGGTTTGTCTCGTATTCTAAAGAAAAGGCATCACATGGGTGTGGTTCGGTGATGGCCGAGGTGCAACTTGCCGCTGATCGAGACTTCTGGTGGGGTCATAAATGTCATTTCAATTTGATGTTCGCCATTTGTATTTTGTATTTGTATGTAAAAGGTGTACGTACGGTGCGTGTTTGTTGCTTTCATTCGATTTTTAAAATTTAAAACCATTGCATATTTGTTCTAATTAATTTTATGTGATCTAATAAATATGTACTTTGACATATAAGAGTTTCTGGACCTCTCGTTTAAGGTTCCAGACTCTTCCTCCCGACAACCTTTTTCTAGATGTTTCTGAGCTGTTGGGCCATACCATGAATCTTCAACGACCATGAACCAGACTCTGCATTTTTAACCACTCCACTACTTATTTTTAATATTAAAGATAGCCACTCTTTGTAAAATATAATGCCCCAATGACTATTGTGTATATAATATGTAGGGTCTTTCTTATTTTCTTAATGATTAAATCATGTGCATTACTTGTGGAGCTAGAAAGTTCCATAGAGTTCTGGAGTACTATGTAATGGAGAGAGTAGCTGAGCTGGAGGTGCCGACGCCGTCAGCTACCGAACCGGAATTCCCGAACTGCCCCGCTCTTGTACATAATTATTACCATAAAGCCATCCGTGCCCGCTCACCACTACGAACTATGCCCACGCGGGAACGTACGCGTGACTTAAAACACCTAACCAGACACGTGTACACACGTAGATGCATAGGATGACACCTCGCCCTCTATGACGTGGCCTGTTACAGGGAAGACACGTAATGTGTTGATAGAAGTACATATTTGGGATTTGGGCCGGTGTGGTTTGGTTCTATCCTCGGCCCAATTGAGATTTGGCCTGGGCTCTCTCGGCCCATTCTGGTCCACACTTCGTCTCTTTCCCGGAGATGAAATCATGAAACTGGAATTGAGGGGATGAAAGAGAGCTCGCTCGTTTCGCATTTCAATGGCTTCTGATCAGTAATTTAGGGTTTATCAGATGGCGGGAACCGCATCAACCGAAACACAAGAATCGCAGCGTAAAGATTGCTCTTTTCAATGGGATGAAACAAGTGGGCTCTATTTCCATTCCAGGTTTTCGCTTTTGATTCAACCATTACTGCAATTCAATCTATTATGGTGTACCGAACTGTGTATTTTTTCAAAGCTCCGATTTTTTTGTTCTGTTCTATATATTTCTCCAGTTAATCTGTTTGTCATGAGCTGGGTAATTGTATTAAATTTCTTTGTTCGATTTGTTGGTGCAGTAGTGGATTTTACCATGACCCATCAGCTGGATGGTACTATAGTAGCAGTGATGGTCTTTACTACAAATTCGAAAATGGGAATTATGTGCTGTTGGAGCCTGAGTTCAACAAGGTATTATGTTCTTTTGGGCAGATGGGTTTGTGTTCTATAATACTTGTTTAATGTTTATTCAGTTTTTATTTGTTTTGTTTTTTTCAATTCTTAATGAGGTTTTTGAGTGGCCATTTTGTTACATTGTTTCAGGCTCAAGGTGATGAATGTGAAATATATGATTATGGAGGTAATGTTGCTGATAATCTCGTTCAGGATGAGCCATGCTCGAGCATACATCCTAATGATGATGCAGACCCATTCTCCTTACTGGGAGATGAAGTTGAAGCATCTCAAGGTGTAGGAAGTATTGCTGATGATCCCAATTCAGCTGAGCCATGTGAGCATTTTTATTCTGTCAATTACATGATTGTCATCTAGGGAATAACAACCTGTTAGCAATTGGGGAAGTGTCAATAGCTTTGTCATTATGCCACTGTGTGGGTTTTTTGGTTATTTTTATGTGCTCGATGTCTGTGATATTGTTCATATCCCATCTCTGAAGCATGGTATTGGGTTTTATAAAACTTATTTTTAGCATATGATTCATACACATTGGAAGTAAATGGTTATGTTTATGTTCTATCTGAGGAGCGTGCTGGATCTCCTTATTTGTATGGTTGTCAGTCTGAATCAGAACTTCGAAAAATCCCCTTGACAAGTCAAAATTTGATTAGCATTTTCCTTCACTCTCTTTATTCAATTTAGTTGTCCTTTCACCGGCAGGCAACAGTGAATACAATAGCAATCAAGTGTCTGAAAATCCACCTCCACCATCAGAATGGTATGCTATCTTATGTATTATGCATAATTATTTTTATCATGAGCCATTGACTTTTGATATATATTCCTAAGAATAGTTGTTTACTGCATTAGGTTAGAAGAGACGCTTATTGATCTATACCTATCTGGCTATTCTAACATAGCTGCCAATGTTGCTGATGATCCTGCAATACCATCCGAAACAGAAGAGATGGATAACTCTAAGCTGTTAGCTGGTGGTTAGTGTAGAACTTGTTTTTTTTGCATGCTTTTAAATTGACTTCCTTTGAGACTGGACTCAAATAATTTGATTGTGTGTAGATGCAGGACATGATTCTGATGAGCTTGAAGAAGGAGAATGGATTCCTGAGGATCATCATGGTTTGACCGACCTGAGTGAAAGTGCCTTAGATGAAGGTTTTGTCTTGTATTATCACTTCATATCCATTTTCATCATAAAATAGTTAACGTAGGTTTTATTTTCATTTCCATGTAATAACTTATTATCCATTGTTCACAAGAAAGCAAATTTAAGTAATCTCCAAAGGCAAATAGCATACATTATGTGAACAAGATAAATACAAGAATCATGCCGTCCAGCTTATAATCTTTCTGACCAAATGCATACACATTTGGACTGATACATGACTTATTTGGTACAGAGGCTTCATTTAACGAGGAAATGTGGAGGGCTCAGTATGGTCAAGTCATTCAACCCGAAGAAGAACCAGTGTTACATTTCCCAGTCATAGATTTATGGGACTGGAAAGTTGTGACAGGCCCCAGAAAGAATGGAAAGGGTAAGGTAGTGAGGCTGTTGGGGCGATTGGTCAAAAGATCTGCTAAGCTTCACCCATCTATGCCTTCTGGTGGCGGCCTCCTAAAAACTGCCCCAATATGTGAAACACGTCTTGATCTGGTACGAGTTAGAACAGGTTTGCATGTGCCTTCTCTATCAGTTATATTTACTTCTAAATATTTTGGGGGTTCATGCTTGGTTAGCTTACAAAAAGAACTTGTGTGCATGGGCTTTTGCATTATTGTTTTTGTGATGTTTCAGTTAACAATATTGCTTAATTTGCTGCTTCAAATTTTGATTCTTTTTTTTTCAGGGCAAGTATACAAGCTACGTTGTCCTGACGCAAGATATATGTCTTCCTTGTCAACTTATGATTCTTCCAACCCAACAAAGGACTGGGGCTTTCCTGAATTATCAATTACTGAGGAAATTGCCCCACACAATAAGTCTATTGAGAAAAATGAATTGAAAACAAAGGATGGAACAAATGTCTACAAAGACTCATCTATGCTGCCAAATGAAGTTTCTGCAATTGAAAAGGTAAGTTGTGCAGTATACATGCTAGGAATCGAGCTAATCGATATGCTAATAATGCATATGTTATGATTAACCATCTGTTTTACCAGTTCAAAAACTATGTCTATTATGCTTCAAACTTTTATCCGCCTGTTTTTGTTGTAATTTGTACATCTTCCACTGCTTTGTCAGCATAAGAGTCGTGCATATCGGGATAGAGCTGCTGAGAGAAGAACCTTGCATGGTGGCTTTGGTGTGGGTCCTGGACAGAAGAAGTTGGGAGGTGATGATGATGGTGATCCATCTTCAGATCCCAGTACAGAGGAATCTGCAGCCCAAGCCTTGAACATGTCGTTTGGTTCTGGTAGTTACGCCAGAAAACTTCTAGAAGGCATGGGATGGAAAGAGGTGTGTTCTCTTCACTTCTACATGTTCTCTGAAGCATACATGTAAAAGATAACTTAGATGAGTCATGCTTGACATAATTAAGCTTAAGGCCTCATTGTGGTATAGTAAGACCTCATTCACACTAGTAAATGTGTAATTTTATGTAGGTTAAACTGTAAATCTTAAAATCATTGTTTTAGCTGAATAGTTTAGGCATTGACGTAATATGTTTGTAGAAAGTCTTAACATGTAACTTGCTGAAACTCCAATATATGATGATGCATGAAGCTCACTACCATTTATAGTCTCACTGAGAAGCATATGTAATGGATGCAGGGAGAGGCACTTGGCAGCACCACAAAGGGTTTGGTAGAACCAATCCAAGCCGTTGGAAACATTGGTAGTGCCGGTCTGGGTTGGCCCCAAGGAAGGGCTAAATTTCGCTGAATCTCTAGTTCAGGACAATACAAGACCCACTTGGTTATTGTTCATGAATCTCAATCTTGGATGTAGCTCTTTGTTAAGTCACTTCCTTTTGGGTTATTTAGATTGGGTTCTGTAATGCATAACATATGTAACTTGTCATTTATACATGAATGGAAGATGGATTCTCCAAAATGGTATAGCGCGTGCAGATTGGGATGATCAAAGAGCCTAACAACTCATGCACAGGCTTATAATTGGAATTTTGTGAACAAAATGTGAGCAAAATGTTCAAGCAAAACTGTGCACAGGTTTTTAAAATGTGTGACCAAGTTCCACAAATATTTACACATATATACTTTCATTTCATAAAGATTTATTGTGGCTACCTTTTATTTGAATGTGTTCTGGAGCTGAATTTTCATGCACAATTATCTGAGACTTGGCTTTGTTCTAGCTTCTATTTTATTGTAATCCATAAACCAAAGATAAAGATATGTTTATAAAACAATGAACTTAGGATAATTATTTCTTATAAAACAATAATTCCAACTAGGTAAAAATTAATTGGGAGTTCTACAGAAATGAATTTTCTACTCCATTTGATTACAGTTCTCAGTTTCACCACCAGAAACTATGGCCTCATCATCATCAGCTTTCTTAATGGAAGGTGAATCGATCTTCTCAACTGTTGCGTTCTTCTGCTGCAATTCCTCTTTCAGCCTTTGTATCTCAAAATCCTTCTCTTCGAGTTTCTCTTGCAACATAAGCACCTGCAATTAAGGTAATCATGTCAACACTGTCATGAATGATGAAATAAACTCATTTCTGATACATAATATTACAGACTTGACAATTCTAGAAACTGTAAAAAGACATGCTATGCTTCATCTGGATTAATAGGCAAAACACTAGAGATGGATTACAAACCATTTCATTTGATTTCTCAACATCATCTGTAAGTCCATCCATATGTTTGTATAGACCTGTAAATGCAACAACGCCGCAAAAAAAGATTAAAATAGCATGAAGGCTAAAAGTAAAATACAAAGCCTACAGTAATTATATAGACATACTAAAGTATAACACACCTTCAAATTGATTTCTGAGTTCTGCATTTTGAGATTTCTGCAAAGCAAGTTTCAAAGCTAATTCATGAATCTGCACGATAAACAATGTTAGAAACTTGAAATAAATATCCCTTTATCTTTCAACTAATATGAGACATTCAGGCATAAATAAAACAAAATGCGATATAGATAAAAGAAAAGAAGAAAGAAAAAAAAACTGTACCTTTCCTTCTGAAGCTTGATTTCCTATCTCTTCATTTTCCTCCATTAGGGTCCGACACTTAGCCATCAGCATCTTTCCCATCTTGCTCTGAGGAGTGAAATTGATGGCATTGATATTATCCTGTAGCTCCTTCACCTTTTTGTCCTTCTCCTCGATCAAATTCTACATAGTGACATCAACGAGTTGTAAACAGAACTAATGAAAAGCGAGGGAAAGAAGAATACAGTTGTTGACAACACCAACCACAGAGAATGATATAAAGAACAAACCTTGAGGCGTGTAAACTCTTCATGAATTGCAGGATCTAGTAGTAACCTCCTTGCCTATCATGTTAAATGGCACAAAAATCGAAAATAGAAAGAATAAAAAAGAAAGCGATATGTTTTTTTCACAACACTACATGGTACATGCTTAACTGAGGAACAATGAGTTTAGGAAAGGAAAGCAAAATGCGTATATATTACCTGCATTGAAGGAGGCTTTAGTTGTGCCTTCAAATCCCGGATCGCGGCCTGAAATTTTAAAGCAAATGCAGTTACTAAAAGGAATGATGTGAAACAAATCAACATAATCAATGCAAAACTGCACAATCTTTCTGGCCTTCAGAAAATTCACGGCTTGATCAAAGAAAAGGATTTGGAGTTACGATTCATAAACCCTTTTAAGTTGAGATTAACATGGGTATGTATAAACCTTGACTATTTTCCATTTCCCTTCGACCGTTTATCCTTTTGAGTAATCTTTTCAATCAAATATTTTTTTTTCATCTTATAGTACTTTATGCTTCCTATAACTAATCAACTTCATATAATCTCGTACCTTCAGCTCTGATATCTCCTGCTCCCTTTTTGCAAATGTTACTATGAATGCAGCTTCCTTTTTCTTTGCTTTCTCTAACTGATAGTACAAACAAAAGATGAATGAGATTATTTACGCATGATGATTCTCAAAATCAATTAAATAGGTAAATAAACATCAAACCTGTTCTTTCAATAGCTCCTCAGAGGCTTTCAGGTTCTGAAGATGATTGATAACTAGTTTAGGTTCTACAAGAAAAGAAGAAAGAAATTTATCATTTTAGCAATACATGTAGAACAAATTAAGAGATCACATACAGAGTTTAGTCTGCAACCAGAAAATAAAATCCATGTGTTAAAACAAATAATTGATTAAAGGGGAAATTGCAACTTACCACATCAACTATCAGAGATATTGAATTGACACACATCTTATGTAAAGGAAGAGAATTAAAAATCTAGGACAATTGACAGTGGTAAGTTGCAATTTCCCCTTGATTAATAAACTAAAACAATCAATAAAACAGCTAACCTGGACTTGACCCAGCAGGTATGAAGGACTCATTTTGAAAAGAAGAATGCCACTTCTGAATCTCTGATCTTGCAGCTTCAAGCTCTTCCTGAAACACCCAATTACACACATTCATAACCATTATGCATACTTCGGTTAGTAATAAAAATTTGTCAATTTCTCAAGCTCCAAAATAAACAAGGTACGAAAATATGGTCAACAAAAAAACAAAATTAGGTCCACCTAAATTTCTTTTCAAAAAGATGATCCTACTCAGACTAACTAGAGCAATAATAATAATGATAAACCCCCCACAAGCACAACTGGTATCCACATGAAACAAGTAGTGCACTGAGAACATTGAGAAGTACATGTATCTTCAACAAAGAAAAATGTTCCAATTTACTCCAAAATCCAGTACTTGGTTCCAATTTAGTCTCAAGTTCTGATTATGTTCTAATTTGGTCGCAACATTGAGCAAAGTGTTTCAATTTAGTCCTAAGTTTGCACGAATTGTTCAAATTTACTCCATACAACAACAATAAGTATTTATAGATGGATAAATACCTGGTACGCAGCAAGGGTCTCCTTACTAGTTTGAAGGCTGACAAAGAAAACCGAAGAAGAGAAAATACATAAGGCTGGGAATTCACTGCAAAACTTCTTTTTTAACTAAAATTTAAATTCTACAATACCTCTCTCGAAGAGACAAAATCATTCCTGTTGCCACACCAGGTGCAGTTTCATCAATGTTTGACTTACTCTGTTTATAAACCAAAATGTGAAGTGTTGAAGCATACAAAATATGCGACGCAGTCATAAAGCCAAAAATTAAAGTTACTTGAACTAAATGTATAGTTACCACCCCTAACCAACAAGGCAGTCACCCATTCAATGGTATCCATAAACCTAAACAGTCCAGAACATACACCAAAAAACATATAAAAACAAACATGATCTTGTGGACGAAAAAATCACATGTACCCTAGCACTATACTAGAAATTTACCTTGTGCATTGTAAAAGATCAATGAAAGTTGAGTGAAATTTTTTTTTGAAAGGTAATGGTAATCTTATATTTTGCTTGGTATAGCAATGCGTTCTCTTAACATCGCCCACCTCTCATAAATAAATAATCCTAAAACCATGGAAATAGGTCCATGAAGCGCACCCAACATTTAATACATATTCAATCAGATTATCAACATTGAAGAATATTGAAGTTATAAACTTTTCTCTCATTATATGCAAAAAAAGGGTCTCAACTTGAGTAGTAGACTCATTCACAGTTGCTTTCTAATCTAACACCATCAACTGCACTATCAAGAGTGAATCATAAATAGCCTAGGAAAACCCTACGTAATGTGTTCAAGTACAATTTCAAAAAAAATAGTTCAACAAACCATATAAAGGTTTGATCTTTCCACCTACCAGAAACTGCCCACAAATTCTAGAGATGTGGGTATGCTATTTCTCAGATAGAATCACTTATCATACGCAGTAGGAGCTTAAAAGATACCTTCTTGGAGCCAAAAATGTCATCTTCCTCGTCTTCGAGATCCCCAAAGCTTCTCTTGGTACCTGAATTCGCACATATAAGTACGACAAATTGAAATTAAACAGCTGAATGAGATAAGAAACAGAGTTTGCTTGTGAAGAAAGGTGAACTAACCGGAACGGCTATTGCCGTCGGCTCCGGGGAAGTCGCCGCCAAAATCATCGTCCTGAACTCAAATCGAACACAGATGAGAAGTGCAGATGCCAAAAAAGATATATGGCAGAGAGCAACATTGATGTATGGATTATGAAAAATCAGAAATTAGATGATTTACATCGTCGATGTGGGGATGAGAAGCCATGGAAATCGGAGACCCTAGGAAGATTTGTTTCCTCGGAGAACATAACCAGTGATGCCAGGTTACGAGCTAAAGTACGCAGTACGTCCAATGTACAACTTCGCAATGCGTACTAACATAAATATAAGGGATTACTCAAAAACTAACACTTTTTAATTATTCTTTTTAAATTTAATGCTCGTGTATTATATATCAAATAAGAAGGTATAAATATTGAACAATTAATTATGTAAAATAAGATAATAATATTACAAACTTTATAGTAATAATATATACTTTTGATTTGGTGAGAATGGCAATTTCTAATGTTGAATGAACATAATTCGTATACCAGTTAACAATTAGACCGAATCAAAGACATATATAAAATAACTTAAGACAACACAACTGTAAATAAGAACAATTATTATCCCCATTAAAATTCAATACTTGATACTTATGAGAAATAACTCTTTTTTAATTATTGGTTTCAGAGGAACATATTGTATCATATTTTTGTTGCCAAGAATAATATAAACGCAACCTTGTTTGCAATTGCTATGATGTCGTTAATTTATTTACATATACTAATCGTTAGTTTTTAACAATAAAAATCGTCTCCACATTGTTGTTACAAAATGCAAATAATATAGATGTGTTTTCTATATTATCCAAACAAAATATGAAAACCCCGTCATAAAGAAATTCCATGAAAATATATCAGGCTTAAAATTATTACTAAATCAGAGTCTTGGTGTAACTCTCTTACTCTTAGTTTAGTAATCATAGTGACATTTAAAAAATATATATATGTTGATACTTTCTGAATTTTTATTATCATCTTATGTATAGAGATTAGAGACTAAGACTTACACATAGACACAATTATAAAATGGAACTTTATATTTACTCAGATTCTAGATAATATTGGGTCGACAGAAATAAAGGCAAACAACCTTTCTCCAAATCTTGCAATTTGGAGGGTCCAACATAACAATCTTCTAGTAATATATTGCTTAACAATGGATTGATCATCATATTTGTTAATAATTAACACTTAATAATGATATTAGATTAGGACTTAGGAGCAGAAGGAAAAGTGAGACACTAGCCTCAACAATGTATGTTAACGTCACTTTCACGATCTCCACCCCCATCTCCTCCGTGATTGGCTCGCCGGACATGATCCCTCCGATAGGGCCACTTGTGGTATCCTGATTGGGAAGACATAACCCTAGTGGAAGTGAAAGTGATTTTATTGTTAATTAGGCTCTTGTTTAAGTAATCTTGAAATGATTGATCAAAAAGAATTTTAGGGTTTGTCGGCAATGTTAGATTAAGCATTGTTGGGTATGCATCAATTCAGGTATGGAAGTTTTGTGGGTTTAGGAAACATGGTTGCAACACTTGGGGCCTAGGGTTTGGACTCTTTTGGCATATTTGTAATCATGCATGTTCATTATGATTTAATCTGTTTAATAGTTATCAAATTTATTTGATTGTGTTTTAAATTTAAATTTTTTTTTTTTTTTTTTGGGGGGGGGGCATGATGTTTAATTTTTTTTTACATGGGATCTTGAGATGATGCTAGACAAATCTCATGCATGCTCATTATGAGTTTATTTGGTTAAGTGTTTAAATACTTATTTAGTATTTGATTAGTTGATTTGTTTTTGTTTTTTTTTTTCTTTTTGGAGGGCATAATATTTTGTTTGATTTTCTTACAACATGGGATCTTGAGATGATGTTTGAAAATCTCATTTTCTTTGTTAGGTGAGTAATGACCGTGATTTGGATTCCTAATTTTGGTGGAGTTGTTGGATTTTTCTAGTTAGAAATAATTTATAGACTTTGATTAAATTATAATTATCACCAAAAATGTCATAAGAAGAATAATATATTTACCATAGGGTTTTTAAAAAATTGGTGCATTTAAATGATTCATCAATAAAATATGACTTTGATATTCGAGTGTCGAGAATGAAAAAAAAGAAAGTTGAAATACAATCTTTAATATATCTTTTTGTGTTGACTTTAATCGATAAATATGAATTAAACTGACATATGGGGATTAGAGATGATATTTTATGCATTTCACCAACTTCATGTTGCATGCCATATTTGAATACTAATTAAAAGATTGTAATGAAGTTGACTATCCAAAAACATTTGACCATCCCAAATCTACAAAAATATATGTACAGGGAGGTTTTTTCGGTGCAAACTAATTTTAACGTATAAATCTATAAACACTCTAAATAAGACAAAAAATCAAATTTCCGCTTCATTTGAACTCTGATTCACATCGTTCCATCGTCAATAATTTTATTTTCTCGAGCTCTACAAAACAAGATGCATAAGCATATATTTTGAAGTGCCAAAAAATATCAGAAAAATAGTGAAAAGAGTTTAGGGTTTCAATGTGTAGGGTTTATGGTTCATGATTTAGGGCCTATGGTTTTATTGCTTAGGGTTTAGGGTTTAAGCTTAGGGTTTAGGGTTTAGAGTTTAGGGGTTCAAGAATTAAGGTTTGTGTTGTATGGTCTAGGGGCTCAAGAATTAGGGTTTATGGTAT
>JAYMSW010003636.1:0-11942 GCA_036897725.1 Erodium texanum
TGTAAAACGAGTGATTCGAGAGTCAGCCAATACGTTGTTCTATTTGTAGAACGTGGTACAAAGTTCACCTCAACTGAGTGAAAGGAAACAACTAAAACCTTACAATTTGAGATAATCACACCTAGAGAACAGGACCAACAGAAATCAGAATTAAAAGCTGAGGCCACGCCTTGGTAATCTGTTTCGAACCCAACATGTTGCCATCCACAATCCAAACCCCATGCCAAAGCTTCCTGCAACACATATGCCTCCACAATCTCTAGTATGAGGTTCTCATCAGATCTCAATCTTGTACTTACCAATAACACAACTCCATTGTGGTCTCGTGCAATGAATCGTCACCCAACTTGTTGCTCTTGTGAAAAACATGTAGCATCTAAATTGATTTTGATTACACCTGCTCGTGGGGTTGTCCATGACTGTCTCCTCCCCGCCGGTGCTGGGTCCCGATCTGAGGCCGACCTAGATTGTTGAGCCTGAAGTAATTGGTGCAATCCTGTAATAGCACCCCACCAAATTCTATATGATGTTCTTGACCATCGCTCTCAGGCGGTTGTGTTCCAGTTCTTCCAAAGAGACCAACACGACTGAGCCCAACAACCAGTTTCTGTTGGAGTTTTTTTCTCCAACACAAAGACTAACATGTCCCCAAAACTCATACCTATCGGAAAAGTATAACATGCTCTTGCCTATACCTCCTCTACTACCAGACACCATATAAGGGCATGGTCTACCGTCTCCCCTACTTGCCGCACACCGGACATAAATATGGAACATCTACATGTTTCCTTCTCAACTGCTCCACTGTAGGTAGTAGACCTGCTGTTGCTCTCGATACTAAATTATGCACCTTTGGAGGTGCCCTTCAGGACGCACTCTCAAGTCATCCCAATTCCCATTCACTTATTGTACCCACTTGTATGCTCCGACCTTTCACCTGGCCATAACCATATATCTGAATCAACAAATTGACTAAGAGGTACCTGCTTGATCAATGTCTAATCTCTATCTGAGAATTGAGCCAACTTATCTGAATCCCAACCCCGTCAAAACATCCTCATAAGATCGCTCACCATAACACCATGAAAGTCCTTCATTGAGGACTCTATAAAAGGCTCGGGATCTGGCTACCAGGGAGTCTAATAAATAGTCGTCTGACATCCTGCTCTAATGAGATGTCGCGCCTGGCTTTGAACTATGAATTTGCTGACCATAATACTCATCAACACAAAAAATCGGATTACCATTCAAAGAAGCATCTAGGAAAGATGAGCGAGGGTAGTATCAAGCTTTAAGAACCTTCTTGAGTAAGTAAGCGCCAACTTTGCTTTCCTAAAAATGCCAAGTTGAAGTCATATAGGTGGCCAAACCCCATACCCCCAACATCTTTATGATCACACAAATTGTTCCAGGCCCTCCAGATAATACCAACACTAGTTGCACCACCTTGCTTCCACCAAAGTCATGCCATTTCCGATTCGATATTCTGAATAAGTCCCAAAGGCAACAAGAACACACTCATTGCATACGTTGGCAATGCTTGAATAACTGTCTTCAACAATACCTCCTTTCCCGCTGTTGATAATAATAATCCATCTCAACTGCTAAGACAACTAAGGATCTGTTCTTTTTAAGTACCGGAGCCCTACAACCCTGCTCTAGCCAAGCATACTTGGTAAACCAAGATAAAGAGACCCTTGCTCCGCTTCCTGCATCCTCATAACTAAACAAATATGCTGTCTTCCTAACATAGGGAAGTTAGCACTGAAAAAATGGATGACTTATCATAATTCACAATCTGACCAGAAATGAGGCTGAACTGATGAAGAATGTGAAGAATGGATAAAGCTTCTTCCTCTATAGCCTTGTCGTACACAAAGCTGTCATCCGTAAAAAAGAGACGAAATATCGAGGGAGCCTGGCGAGCTACCCGACATCCCTTGATCGATTCATGGTGCTCAGGCTCTGAAAGCATGCAGGAAAGGGCCTCTGTGCAAAATAAGAACAAATAGGGTGAGAGAGGATCACCCTGTCTGAGCCCAGTTGCGGTATGATAGAACCGAAAACCTACCCTCCGCAAGACATGGAATAAGAAACCGATCGCAATTCGAGCAAGATCCACCCAATCCACTTCTCATGAAACCCCAGCTGACGTAGAATAATCTCCAGAAAAGTCCACTCGACGCGATCATACGGTTTACTCATATCAAGCTTGACAGCCATACAACCCGCCGACCCTTGTGTCCTTTGGAGATAATGGAGAATCTCGAAAGAAATGAGCACATTATCTGATATAAGCCACCCTGGGAGGAAACACTCTGATTCTTTGAAATAATATTACCCATTAAGGGTTTCAACTAATTAGCCAACACCTTGGAGATCACCTTATAAACTACATTGCACAATGATATAGGTCTGAGATCACCCATGGTGACCATGTTCTTCTTTTTCGGGTGTGGAACTATATGAGTGTCGTTCATACCGTAAGGAAGAAATCTTGAATCCATAAACTCGTAAAACTACCCGAATTACATCCGCCCCCACCGCTAATCACTGACTTTTATAGAATCTCGGGTTCAACTTGTCATGGCCTGGGGCCTTGTCAGCCTCCATACTGAACACTACTAATCTCACTTCCTTAGCTGAGACGTGGCGAATGAGGTAATCATCCTAAGTGTCGGAGATGATTGACTCAAAGCCTCGAATATCCTTGGGTCGAGTTTCCCCGTTAGACCTGAAAATATCAGTAAAATATGACAGTATAAGCTCCTGAAGGCCTGCATTCCATGACACCCATTGACCATCTCCATCCTGAAGTTTGGAAATATGAGTCTCACTGTCTGGCCGATACCTTGACATGGAAATATCTCGTTTTACTATCACCTTCCTGAAGCCAAAATTGTTTTGCTTGCTGCCTCTAATATGCCTTCTTTTGCTGAAGTGCTACAAACAAGTCATTTGTGACCCGCTCATAGGCTTCCATACCCGAAGAGCGTGATGCCCGACGAATTCATACATGAATAATTTAGTTATTACTAAATGGATAATAATTATCATCACATAAATAAATTAATTAGTGGACATATGTGGAATAGAGATTAGTTAGGGATTCAATTTTGATTAACATAGGTTGTGATGAATTTAATTAATCCAAGTAAAAATTTAACTTCTATCGCCAACAAAAAAATGATATTATTTTGTAGGCATTTATAAATACAAAAATTCATCCCCTAGAGCATCTCTAATATTCACTCATCATAATAGTTTTAAAAAAAAAAAACTATTGGAAAGAGTCAAAATTTAAAAAAAGTACTTCCTACACAACTCTATAATATTATTCTATTTTCTCATTCCTAGTCTCTAGGGATTTCCCTAGATTTAATTTACATGTTTATGTTATATAATTACACTTTTTTTTCATGTTAACTGTAATTAATTAGTTTTAGTCATACAAAACTATCTTATTTAAAATATTATTATTAAAATAATATAGGTAGCTTAAATATAAGGAGTGTGATTGGAATTACAATTCAAAAAATGTGTCTCTGTATTAGTATTTATATAAACCACTCTCTATATTAATTTAAATATAAGGAACGTGATTGGAGATGCTTTAAATACATGAATTTGTCATTAGTTTTTTTTTTTCATAAAAAAATAAAATTGGACATACTGTTTATTCTAATTCAATAAAGGATAAATTATATGGAATATGTAATTTTAGCATATTTTAATTGTTTATTTCGATTCGTCCCACAATAATTCCATGTAGTACAAGCTCCACAGCATATAATGTTGAGAGAAGTTCAAATTTTATGGCCCGATCCGTACGGCACAACAATTGTAATAACTGGTATAACTAATTAATTAGATTGGTAGCACTGTATGTGTAAAATAGTCGTTGGAAATAAATGGCTTTGATACTAATCCTCTTTGTTACTGGGTGCAGTAATGGTTAGTGTACTACTACACTTACACTGCCATTTAAAATAAATATAAAATATTGAAAGCTACAAAAAGTGGGTCTACCAACAAATGGGTTAGAGATGAAATTGTGAAAAGTTGTTCATCGGCAATATGTATCATGAGCAGCTTAACCACTTTCCATACCACAAGCAAAATCTGGTATCACGTGATTGGGTGCCGCTACCAACAATTTTAATTAATTTGTGTATCACCATCAGAAAAGAAGTAAGCATATACAATTACTCAGAAATTTCGTACTTGTCATATAGCTGCCTAGGACATGGTCTCTTTACTTTGCAGGTTCAAGCATGCAGGCTAACATATATATTTTGCATTGTACGTTAGAATTACTTAAAATAAAGTCACTTGCATTCTGATAATGATGTGATTTTTTAGGTTAGAGATACGGCAAGCTTCTGATAACGACAACTTCTTCACCGGCTCTTTGGAAATGGATTTGCAACGGACCCCAACGACACCGTTTTAGCTCGCATAATAGAATTTTGCATGTGACGTGGCCGATATTGTGAGACCCCAGTTTCATATAAATGTGCTCATATGTATATATATATATATTTTTTGAAATAATGTATATACATCATCCTCAGGATACAACAGAAGAGAGCATCTACCCGCACTTCAACTCTGCTTCCACAAAAATGTTTCTTCAGATCTCGATCTGTCACATAACAACATCAGGTACAAAAAACCATTACTTCAAAAGCTTCTGAAAATATAATCAAAGCTCTACTTCTGTATATCAGAATCCATCTGTCAATAGAATATATCGGGCATTTGTTTCTTAGAAACCCAACTAACTCACAGTAATGGACTAGAGCTGTTTCACGGTAGGAAGAATCGAGCTCATAAGATGGAGAGGCCCTGTGGAATTGGTCTTCAGTTCATTAGATCTTCTTCGTTTACATGGTTATGGACCACTTCGATATGAGATTAGAAATTTCTAGGTACACACTTTTAAGGATCTCACACTTCATTTAGACTCTCCTTTAGGGTGCGGTTCGGGCTGAGTTATACTTGGAAAACTCTTTACTCAAATCTCTAACATCTAAGAATAGAGTTGTACTACCAAAATCAGGAGAGTCAATGCCAAAAGCTCTCCAAAAGATGTAATCTTCATCAAAATGGGTATCAGTAGGCCACCCTCGACTCCTTTAAGTTTAGGTTCGATTCACGGTAACTAGAAATATGGCGAGCTCCCGTAATCAGGGGAGTTAACCAAGGCGAGAGCTCAAGTAAGAAAGCCCTAAAGCAATATAACCCTTTTTGATCAAATGACATGAGTTGTAATAATGCAACCCGAAATCATAGCTCCCTGTTACCAATCAGTTCTCTATCACGTCGGTTAACTCTTTGCTCAACAGTAAGAGCCGAGTTCCAATCATAGCTCGCCAGTAAAGGGCAGATTATAGGGTTGTAAATGCAGACTTTCTCATGTGATGCGATATGATGATCATCCGCATAAGATGGGGAAGTACAGCTCATATCGTATCTACCTTCTATGCCAACCCAAGGGGACCTGCAACTTTAATGATGCCATAGGGATATGAAGACTGAAGATCATACAGCTAAGGTCATAAATATCGAGTAGAGGTTGAGATTCTAAAGATGTGGACCATTCTCACTTACTGACACCTCTCTGGTGAGGCCCAATTACATGAAAGAACGAAGAAAGTGTCAAATGGATAGAAAAAGATGATAATTCACCTATCAATGGGAATCCAATAGTAAACTAATAACATAAACTCCAAGGTTACCAATTCCACCATATCGCTAAATGGAAACCTTCGGTACACCCAATGTTGAGAAAGAAGGGATGAAAGAGTCTATACATAGCAAACATTCTGCCAAAGGGATCGATTTTCTTAGGGTAATCGCCCAATGAGAATGGAAATAAGGAAGACAAAGCCAAAATGGAATACATACCATTGGCCTGTGTTTGGTCTGTTGATTGTACCTCTTCCCCGGCCTCGGAGGTTGAGTGGAAACGATTGGCGGAAGGGGAATCACCATATAAATAACGATGGCAAAGAACCTCATTAATCTGAATTGCTAACTGCCTTGAAACGAATCAGAAAATTGAAAGTTTAGGATGGACTTATAAAATTGATCAGGAATAGAAACTTCATTCCGAAACTTAGTAGAGAATGCCTTTCGTGAGCTTCTAAATGGTTTGACGACCTGCCCCGTTACTTCATCGAACCTTGTTCGCATCTGCTAAGGCTGATAGAGTTTCATAATGAAGTCCTTCGTATGGAGGGAAGACAATTCATAAGAGCTACCTCAAACTTCTAATTTCTACTCCTGCCATCGAAAGCTCATTTTCTATTGCGAATTGTGATGCATGGAAGAAATCTCCCGTTGCCTATTGTAAATCTTTTATTCTAAAGCTTCATTTTGAATTAGAAAGAGACGCCAGCTCCGTAAATTGTTATTAGAGAGTTCGTTTTCTTCATCATATCAGATCATTCAATATGATCAAACATAACCTCATTTAATTCTAACTTTCACTTACTATCCAAACATTGAGAGCTTGCATTACTTCTCCATCCGTTTCTATTTGTAGCTCTATCTCATTTATCTACTCCACGAGATCCCGATCATAGCGCTATTCGCATGGAGATTCATTCGAAAGATCGTAAGCTTCATTCCTCATCTACCGACCTAGCAAAAGAGCCCAACTTAGTTCTGAATATACCATACAACCTGATGAACTTCATGAAAGACCATTCCTTTATTTAGAAGAGGGTCGATCACTGCAATAGAGCTCCACGCATGTAGTTCGTCCTAGATCTTGCAATCTGAAAGAGCCTTGCATTTCACCTGAAATTCAGCATCGCGAACAACGGAGGGGCACTGCAGAAGTAGCCGACCATACGATCGTGAACATCATCCCTTCGTTACTCCTCTCATTTATGACATACCTGAGTTCCACATGTGATTAGGAAACTCCAACTTTGCTGATACGGAAGCTCATCAAACGTAGACTTCGAGAGTACAATGAATACGAAACGAAGAAAAGGGCGATCGCTAACTTTGTGTGTGCATTGGAATAGAGCGTCCATCACCAATCTCGCTCGGTCCTCATGTCCCTTGGCATTGTCTCTACATAATTACCTTCGTTACGCCCTTAAAAGTCCCCTCCCTCTCCTCACTCTGCATCTTGTTTACTTCAAGGAAGTGCCACTCACATTGGAAACTTTCCCCCTTAGTTCGTTACAATCACAATAACCATTTGTCCACCCCGTCATAACCATTTCCCTTCGTTTCCTCGTCATATTGTGTACCCTATTGAAGAAGGTTTCCTCCTCTACTCGATCGTCCTGGAAGCTTTGTTCATTTCGGCAACTTATGTCGTGAGGATATCCCACTCGTCTTCCTCTTCATCTTCGCGCACAGAGTCAGATCGAGAAAGACGAGAGATACACACTTTAACAAGGGAATACCTTCAATTCCATGCCTTATTTTTGTTTTTTTCTTCTGTAAATAACGTTTCATAATTTATTCGTCTCTTGAACAATTCTAAGTGACTAGTCTACTAGCAATTTATACACTAGTACCCTAACCTAAAGGGAATCTCAATCTCAGTAGAACTCACCTATCTTATTTGAAGGAGGCAAGACTATTCTCAGTATCTCCCTTCCTCTTGCATTCCATTACGTTGCCAGTTACTACAAGAAACTAAGTCACCCTCGATAGATGAGATCACTAGACAGTAGCTTCGCGAGCCTACATGGGATGGGATGGCAAAGACATAGATTGGGTTGACTAACGAATGCCTCCTCCCATTCGTATCCTCACTCTTATTCCTGCTGCCAACCTAAGTGGGAATACCCCTTATTATTATTCACAGTAATGATGACATGCAGGTGAAGAAGCAGGTGCAGACGAATCTGCAGGTGGATATGAATTTCTCCCAAAGGGGATTTCTAATGCCTAAGAATGGGATCGATTCTATTAGGGGACTCGCCCGATGAAGAATCAGATGCAGATTAAGAATAACAAGTACCAGAATAAGAAAGAAAACTAAACAAACGCGAATAATACAATAGATATTAGACTGATGTAGTATATCTTGAGCATTCTGTAAACCAAGTTTCGGAATAATGTATAATCTCGATTAATAGAAACCACTCTATTATGAAAGAAAGAGCTGAATAGCTATCTCACTTAGAACTGCTTTCCATAATATTGGACACTACATTATGCCATCATGAATAGAGAATTGGATAGCACCTAATTAGTAGAGTCTACCTCATGGGCCTACACTCTCTAATTCGACTTTACCCATTCTATTGGGATAATCTTTCTTATTCTTATTCTTACCTTCTTCTCATTAGAGGGTACCCATTATCCTTATCATTATCTTTATGGCTATTATATTGTTCTTCAGATTGGGACAGCTATACTTTCAGATTGTAATCTTAATCTGCTTTTGCACTTGCAGTCTGCATTGCATCGTTTACTTGATTAATTGAGGTAACGGAATTCCGGAGCTTTACATTGAAAGAGCTTTAGATCTCCATTGGGATTGACATAGGAAGCTCTTTCAATCTCCATTTGCACTTGCCCTTTTTGCTCTTGCACTCTTACTATTTTGATTGCTTTGCTTACCTCATGCAGACCTCGATTTCATTGTGATAATTTAGGTTTTCTAGATATACACATATAAGCTTTACAGTCTTCCGTATCATTTTGCTCAGCTTTCGAGAGATCCGTAAGTAGTTCAGTACTACGTAGATTTATAATATTACATGGAGGAAGGTCCGCACTTCATAAATTTCTTTACAATCTTTATGAAATTCTAAAATCGATCGATTGATATGCTTTTGCATTGGCTTGACTTTTGTATGCTTTTTTTTGGGGGGGTTAACCGAAGGGCTCTCGATAGACCGAGGGTGTCTCAATTCATATACTTTTGCTTCGTTTTCTTTGATTGGATTGAATTGTATTTGAATTGGATTCCCTTTCCTTTCTTTTTGTTTCTTCGTGTTCTCCTCTTCGATTTCATTTGATTTCTCTTCTTCTTTTAGGCAACATTCTCCTCATACGCTGAGCTGGCTGTATTATTTAGGTAGGAATTCCCCTAACCTTTTCTAAATACCCTTAGTATTGCATTTATACAATGGTAATTATAACCATTTATGCAGAATAGATTATCTTTTATCTTATTTTCTTATCTATGGTATCCCTTATTGCTTTTCTGTCATATTAAGATTAAGGTCTATCTCTTTGCAATTGAATCGAGGTTAATGTTGATCCTAGTGCTGTTTCCCATCGTCTTAACTCTTCTAAATGCTACTCCTCTTGCTTATAAACTTTGATTGGAATTTCAGTATGTACCTATAAGGGTTAGGAGCTCAACTCATATTTAGGTTTAGGTTTGACTAAGAATTATGGACCCAAATTCTACTTTTACAAGATTATAGTTGTTATCTATTACATATAGACTGCTATATTAAAGTATTGCATTTCCACTTTCTCATTCTACTTCTATCTTTAAACCACAACTCTAATATAACTCTTAATAATATCACACGACTGAACATGAGTGGTGCCTACCCATAAACCCAAGATTTCCATATTTACTATTGCTTAATTCACGCCATGGAGATAGCGGGGGTTATACCATCATCCTAAATCTCAGATCTAGGCTAGGTAGGAACCCCGATACGGACCTCTATCACTAGTTAGAAGAACAAATTGCTTCATATCTAATACCCTATAGACCCAACTTATAACCCGAAATCTTGACTCTGAATATCTCCTATATTGGTGCAACCTACATGGGGATCACTTATCCATTTACATGAGAAACTTTCTGCACCTCTCAGAATACATGCTTCGCATCTTGTAGATAAACTCTAAGGTTTAGATGTTTGGTGTGTACATCTCCACTAATTCCCCGAGGCATGGCTATTCTCATGAGTTCCTTTGACTTGCCGGCCCGAGTGCTCGAGCACTCGTGGGATAATCAAGAGTCAATAATAGACCTTGATGGGAGATCTCGGGGCTATCACATTGGTATGAATTTAGGTAGCACTCAACCTCGATTCAATTGGAGTTTTCTTAATCCTTTTCTTAAGTATTAGGTATTGGGACTAACTTGTTACAATAGATTTCTACATATTTCTCTCAATGGATTGATTTGGTTGGGGAAGATCAAAATCCCCAGAGTTACTATGATTTATTGTGAATATAGCTTTGGGAATGGCGAGAGTCCCTAAAAGAGTTTCTATTGGGGTCTTAAAGTAATCCCTCTATATCTCGTATTTAGGGTGGTACCTTGATGGATGTAGCTAAAAGCCCCCCGAGGAGGTTGTAATTAGTATCTTGACAACACCAACCATCACTCATGGAATGGGTGTCGAGATTCTTAACCTGTTCCAAGACCACTTTGTACAGGCAATGGGAATGTAGGTAGTTTCTGACGCATTGAATTCTCTTCTTCTTTTCTCTTTCCCAACGAATTGTTTGATTTCAAGAGGTGTAGTCCTAGTCTCTGCGTTGAGGGTTCAACATGGGGTAGCGTTCTTAAATACGCCACCCTAAGGCACACGCTATAGGTGCAAATACTCCAAATTAGAGGGACACATTTTAGATTAGTCGTAAATCTACTGTCATAGGTGCCGCCATAGCATCATTATAGAAGAAATTAGGGGTCTAAGTTGGTTAAAATGTGTTTTTTATTTATTTATAAGTACTGTACACGGTGGTTGGGCTCAACTTTGGCCCAATTTTCACGACCCAATTAAGAGGCCTAAATATTTTGGGTGGTCGGTTAAAATCGGTAAACGACCGGTAAATACTCCGGCTGGCAGGAAATGGATTATTCCTCTACCGATGTCGGTGTCGAAAATCACAAAACTGGTGATTCCGGTTCGGTTGTGGGATAGGGCTCGACGGTCGGTTAACCGACCGATGCCCACCCCTACTTATTACCTCAAAATCTTATCACATCAAATATACTTCCAAGCTAATGTTAATGCACCCTTCCACACAACATGACACTTCTAGTTAAATTGTTTATTCTATTTATTGATAGTTCGTGTATTACATATAAGTCCTACGAATAACAACTTTACGTCATAATCAGTTTTCTTATTTGTTTTTTTTGTCATAACTTTATAGTTTTATTGCTCTAAAACTGCGTCTTCAGACACTATAGACTGAAAATTTGAAGGCAACATGTCTTCCTTGTGAACCGGGTCTACAAAAGAGAGAGCAAAGCATGCTAGACTATGAGCGCCTTATTTGTCGTTCGTCTTACAAATATAACATTTATGTCTAGTAAATTCTGGAGAATAAGCTTACAGTCGTTTGCTAGAGCTCTAGGTGCTGAGTTGATTGTGTGATGACTGTTTATCAAATTGCACGCTACTTGGCAATCCGACTCAACAATCAAGTGTGTCCATCCTTGCGAGCTAATCCAGCTTAACGCCTTGCAAATCCCTATTAATTTAACTACTGTTGGGTGGAGACTCCCATTCCATAACCAGCTACAACTATTCAGTACCACTCCTTAGGCATCTCTCCTTACCATTCCAAGCCCTGTAAACCCATCTCGACCACATACCGCGTCGACATTTAGCTTTGTTCTTCCTAGCTCGGTTTCTCCTATTTTTTTGGTCTTGTAGGAGTGCATGGAGCCATATTGCTTGAAACTATGACTTGAGCTTGCTGCCACCTAGCTAAGTCAGCATGAGCTTGACGCATTATGGTCTCATTTGCCTAGGTATTACCCCTCCAAACTAGAGCATTTCTTGAAGCCCAAAATAGCTCCAACAATAACACACATATGTTCAGCTTGTTTCTTGCTACAACTATGAAGGAAAAGTCCCGTCCATTCCTCAAGAGTTTGGTCCATACTCAGCTCAGGTATTGCTGACAAACCCGCCCAACAATCTTTAATTACGCCACATGTCCTCAAGCAACGCAAGGTTGTCTCTGGAGCTCCC
>JAYMSW010003637.1:0-11942 GCA_036897725.1 Erodium texanum
GGCCTGGTGGTGGTTCTTCACCAGGGCAGATAAAAAGAGAAGAGGGTTTGGTGGTGGTGGTAAGGATGGTGGTGGCTTTATTGCTCTCTTCAGGGCTCACAGGCTTGTTCAAGTCTCTTTGTTTCAAAAACCCATTGTGAAGATCAAATTGGCTGATTTATTGATAGCTACACACAATTTTGCTCCTGAAAACATAGTGATTTCGACCCGGACAGGTGTTTCATACAAGGCTGTTTTGCATGATGGATCAGCACTTGCCATTAAGAGGCTCAGTGCCTGTAAGTTTAGTGAGAAGCAGTTCCAGTCAGAGATGAACAGGTTGGGGCAGCTCAGGCATCCAAATTTGGTGCCTCTGTTAGGTTATTGTGGTGTGGAAGAAGAGAAGCTTTTGGTGTATAAGCACATGTCTAACGGGGCATTGCATTCTCAATTACATGGAAACAGTATTGGTTTTAGTCAAAATGAGTCCTTGGATTGGGTGACCAGGCTCAGGATTGGTGTGGGTGCAGCAAGAGGACTAGCCTGGCTTCACCATGGCTATCAACCACCATACCTGCACCAGAACATTAGCTCGAATGTGATACTAATTGACGATGACTTTGAAGCTCGGATAACTGACTTTGGCTTGGCTAGGCTTACTGCAACTCGAGATTCAAATAATAGCTCGTTTGACAATGGAGATTTAGGAGAATTTGGCTATGTTGCTCCCGAGTACTCAAGCACTCTCGTGGCGTCCCTGAAAGGAGATGTGTACTCATTCGGAGTTGTTCTTTTGGAGTTGGTGACGGGAAGGAAGCCACTTGAAGTTGGCTCTGTAGAGGAAGGGTTTAAAGGGAACTTGGTGGATTGGGTCAACCAGTTATGCAACAATGGTCGAAGCAAGGATGTGATAGATAGGATGCTTTGTGGGAAAGGGCATGACGGGGAAATTATGCAGTTTCTGAAGGTTGCTTGCAGTTGTGTGACTTACAGGCCAAAGGAGAGGCCTAATATGTTCAAGGTATACGAGTCACTGAGGGGCTTAGCTGAGAAATATGGTTTCTCAGATCAGTATGAGGAGTTCCCGATGATCTTAGGTAAACAAGACCATGATCATAAGGAGTAGTGTTTTGGTCCAGAAAAGATAAAGAAGCATGATCGACATTTACTACCACATCATGAAGTTGCATTGCATCCTATGTTCTTGGAAGGTAGCTCACAAAGAATTGGTATGGTTTTGCCTTGAGCTCAATTTCCTGTTCTGATGTTCATATTTGTTGGCTAATTCTGTACAATACACGAATCTTTGTGCTTTGTTCGGATTATTGTAGCTGAGGAGATGGATCTGGGTGTAAGCTGATTCTAAGATTCCCAGATATGCATTTATATGCTGTTTGTTTTTGTTATGAAAAAAAAAGGTTAAGACCTTAACCTTGTTGCCATATGCTTGTGAAACTAGCCAAGCACATGGTAGTTGGTACCCAATCCATGTTCAGCTTTGTTGTGTTGTGTCCTCGTAGCAAAGCACTATCTTATCATCATGGTGCTTGTTGAGCTGCATCATTATTTATGTGTGTGCCCATAGTGACATCTTTTTAGAGAGAAAAGGAAGCTATACATAATGCATGAGATGACCCAAATCATGCCAGCTTAACAAAAGCATCAGAAGACTTTCCTGACCATTGATCGTTTTACATTATTCTTTTTGGCAAAACTCTCTGTTCCTCGTTCGGTCTCCACTCATTCACTTCATCAATTAGTGTTGTACTTCATTTTTGAATTTTATAGCGTAATGAAAATACTTGTCCTATTGAAACAGAACTTGCTATCTTATAGTCTAAGTCTCATGGTAATAAAAATGCATTAAATTGGGCAAGCAAGATAGATAGTAGGCTCACGAACCAACATAGAGTTCCGACTTCTAGTGCAGGCATGTGTAGTGTTGAAGAATGGTGCCTCTCGGCCCAACCTTGCATGTGAATGATTTCTTGAGGCTACGCTATGGTGAAACATATTGCTCTGTGCATTTCATCAAATTCTGAGTGAAATTATGAACTAAAAGAAGACATATACCATGTTATTGCCCCTTCCTCCAAACAATATACACAAATACAACAGTGCGGTCTTGTCAATTTCTCTGAAACAGTTTAGAGAGGCTATCAAGAAAGCAGCAGGGCAAGACCCAAGAAAAGTAAAAGAATGATCTTTGCCCATAACCCTCATCTTAGTAATAACAAAACTCACCTCCTTAAAAACACTTCTACAGTAACGGGTCATCAAACACGAATTACACAACAGATGGGAGTTTACAAAAAATAGTCTGGAGTCTTGCGAGTAGTATCAGGTTCTATTTGGCGAGGAGCTGGGTCAAATTGAAGGAAGTTCTGGTCCATGTGCTCCCCAATCTCTAATATGGCTGCCATGTTTCCACATCGATAACAGTAGTTTGGAGCACTGAACACGGTCACCACATTCTTTTCCTGGAGTTGAAAAATGTTGTTAGTACAGGAGCAATTAATTGACCAATGTATTGATTTGTTTGTTCGAGTTTGTATGCATACCTGACACCAATTGTACCCTTCCATGACAAGCTGGTGAGCTCTTGAAATCAGGGTGAGACCATTGGTATGGTTATACTGAGCAGCTATGTCTTGTCCAAATGTATAACCAGCACCACGCGGAGATATACCCCATCCACATCGGTCATCTGGGTCTGACCACAAAAGGTCACACATTGGTCCTTCATGCGGAACCTATTTGTACAGAAAGATGAACTCATATCATTATTATCATATCATGATCAATAATCAAACAGTAAAAGGAATGTTGAATCCTAAAAGTGAAACACAGTGTATGTGTAGCCTTGAATGTATCACATTATTTATATAAAAAAAAAAAACAGCTCATCACAAGTCTGATAGGTTGCACTTGTTTTAGCAATCATAAATGTATCACACTACTTACAGAACAGCTGAGGAGTCCGATATGGAAGTTAGTGACATCATACAATACTAAAGTCAAAATTGATTGTACTGTGAAACTGTGTTATACAAGTACCTCCTGTATACGGTCCAAAGCTCGAATATTGTCCAATGTATCCAAGGATGGTGAAAGCCCACCATGCAAGCAGAAGATCTACAGTACATTAATGAATAAGAGTCCGGGGATGTTCCGAGATCAATAAAAAAAAAACAGTTAGGTGGATGGTCAATTCACACCTGACTCTCTATGAGGGCTGTCAGGGGTAGATAGTCGAAGAGGTCAGTGAAAGACTTCCAGACATTGGCATTTCCATATTTTCTCAAGCATTCATCATAAAAGCCATAGCTGAAAGAGGGTAATGAAAACAAATCAACAAAATGAAGACATGATTACACCTGCATTGAACTAGTAAACCTTATATTTTTTGAATGTAAGTTCGTTCTCTAGTTCCTTTATTGCCTAATGAAATTATAATACTATCATCCCACACTTTAAATTTTTGTTGAATTAGAGAAAAATGTGAGCCTAATCCATGCACTAAGCATTAAAACCTGCATTGAACTAATAAACTATATTTTCCATTATGTAAGTTCATTCTCTTTATTGCATAATGAAATTATAATGCTATCATTCCACGCTTGAAAAATTCTTGAATTAGAGTAAAACATCAGCCTGATTCATGCACAACACATTAAAGGAACTTGATTCACACAAGAACAGAAACGGTATACTAACCAAATACAAGTTTTAAAGCTCCATGTGGCATGGAATTTCAGTAATGAGAAAAACATTTCCAGAAAATAGTAAAGACTCAGTGCCCGTAGATAATTAAACAGAAGAAACATTTCTTTGGTGAGTTCTCATATTTAACCAACTTCGGTAGGAAATAATCATCAATAAAAAAAAGGCCATACATAAAAGGAACTGTTTGTTGTCTTAAATAGAAATACATATGCTTTGAGAAATATACAATGTGTGTGTGCGCGCTGTAAGGACTTCACATAAGGATAGCATAAGATCTTACACTTGAGTAATTTGTCGGCTTTCATGATTTCCTCTTAGGATTGTAATTCTATCTCTATAACGGACTTTCAGAGCCACTAAAAGTGTGACAGTCTCCACTGAATAATAACCACGATCTGGATCAACATAACCAAAATAAGAAAACCGTAGCACGATCACAAATGTAAGGATTAAACATGTGTGGCAAGCTTGCTTCATATTTCATGTTACCTAGCTATTAAAATTAATATAACCCTAGCTGCAAACCATCAATTGAAGCAACTGAACATAGAGCAAACTAATATGGGGAACAATAACCATGATTTTTTCACAAAATAAATCGTAGGTGTACCTTCTACTGAAAACATATTAGTTCTTAGAAGTATCCACTACATGGGTTGAAATGCTTCTTAACTCAAATTTTCCAATACAGGCAGTTATATATTCGAGTAATGAATTGAATTGACTCATTTTTTGGCCCACATCCATTTGCAGTACAAATTGAATGATTGCCTCCACACAGATTTTCATAGTAATGAATTGATTTTTTTTTTCAGTGAGTAATGAATTGAATTATTACCCACACACGTCAATGTACACATATACCCAATTGAACGGTTAAGTTTTGACATGGAAGAGCACCATCAACTTCACGAAATATTAATCCAAGACAATGTAAATTCAGTACCCATAGGTATATAAGAAGTGTTAAATAATCCCATGTACCTTAAATTGGTATGCCTTCATCTAACTACATATTTATAAATACACACGACTATTCCCACAACAAATCTTCAATCTCATTGACATTTCCAAGTTATCACCAAATAAGCTATGTACGGAAATTCAGTTTAAGCCAACAGCCAAGGACAAGTACACCAGAATAGAAAGAAAAAAAACTCTGGGAGCTTGAGAATCCTAAGGATTTTGATGAATACAATAGGTACCATAACTGTCAAAAATATAAACCACAATTGTCAATAATTCAGCATAAACATGTACATATTAGGATAATCAACCAGTACTTAATACCAGCTTTCTGTCAAGCCAAACCCAGAAAATATAACCATTGGAGCCAGTGGAAAGTGCTTATTTGCAAAACCCAATTCAGTAAATCAAACGTCTAGGGATTACCAGATAGAAAAGCACACAAAGTACAATATGCAGAAGCAGATAACAAAGTAAATGTCATGAAGCCAACAAGTATTCATTCAACCACAAAAGATCACACAACAAATTCCTTCATCAGAAAAATTGAACATGCAATCAAATCCAGGTCAATTACCCAACAAAAAACACAAATATAAATTTTCAAGCCGAAAATAAGTAAAGAGATTTACCACGAACTCACCCACATAATCGCCCATGAATAAATAATTCGTATCCGGAGCATTCCCTCCTATCCGGAACAGCTCGATGAGATCGTAAAACTGTCCGTGAATGTCCCCGCACACAGTCACCGGACACTTCACCGGCTGCACGTTCCACTCCTCCACGAGACCCGCCCTGGCCTGATCGCACAGCATCTCCCCCTCCGACTCCGACAACGGCTTGCACTCCTTCAGCTGCTCGATCTGCCGGTCCAGATCCACATTCGACGGCATCTTTTTCTCCCCCGATCAGATCCGCAACACCACCACCACCACCTCCAAGAACACAGATTGCGCGTACGCTCCGGCACGGGACCGATCCTCACCTCAATGCCAGGACCGAGACTAGGGTTCCGAATCCGAACACCAAAGAGACGAATCGCTTGGAGGATCGGTTACGCCTCAATTTTCCGATCATTCCTTTCTCTGTGGCGTTCCTGTGTGGAGGAGAAGAACAGAATTGGAGGAAATTCAGAGAGGGAAATTATGAGAGCGGAAATGGTTTTGGCATGTGAGAGAGATCAGAGGGGAGAGAGAAATGAAATGAAACGCAAATTCAGGTCAAATGAATGCGAGATGCAAATTGTGATGTCGTCATGGAATCAAAATTTGTTTTTGTTTGTTAATTTTCTAATTCTCTCGCACCAAAAACAAATATTGAACGACAGAAACCTTTTCTCTCTCTGGTGGCTACTGTTTCTCTAGTGTCGTCACACCAGCTACTGTTTTTAACGCAACCGGCGCATTTTAGCGGGAGTCATTTCATTTTATTTTGGTCCAATAACAACATTTCTTGAAACTAATGAATAGACATAACAAAAAATAATAATAAAAACACAATTACACGTAAAATTATTATAATTGATATATGGAATATAAAAATTATATTATCATTTCTGTACATGGTCTTCGAGTAGTCGAGTCCAAATAGAACAGCTAGATGATAATTGGAGCCTTTTTTTTAAAACTAATAATTGGAGCCTTTTAATTTGGTCATTAATAAACGTATAGTACATGTGCATGGGTGGCTGAAAAAAAAGAAGACTTTTGACTAAATTATAAATAGTGAAGTCGTAAAGTTGGGCCAAGGAGATGTGGTCAGTGTAGGGCTTTAAATAGTAATTTATGAATTAATTGTAATAATAATTATGAATGTTAATTAAGTTGAAAAATGGTAGGCCCAATTACCCAGCAATAATTAATAAACATGCACAGTATCAATTATTTTTCTCAATAACACGTAAATTTTGTATTAAATTACATATGAGATTTTTTAAAAATATTTATGTTTAACTACAAAATTTAATAAATAATACTTGATTTATTTTATTACAAGATTCCTAAGGTAAGTTACGCTTTTACATTACAGGTGAAAATTGTAAATTCTTGAGAGGTTGCCTACAAAATTTAAATTTAAAATTAAATACAAATATTTTTTTAACAATCGGGTGATTAGGCTTTGTCATAATATCAAGAACTTATGTCACCCAAAGCCCACATGCTACAAAAGCTCTCACTTGAGCCTTTTTCATATATTTTTTTCTTCATTTTTTTTTTGTTTATTGTCCCAACATTTGATTCCCACTCTATAGACACTCTCAATCTTTTGGATTTTTCACAAATCCATGTTAAAAACATACCAAAAAAAAAAGGTAGATGTCAAAGTACACAACATAATATATTACATTTACGGCAGTGTAATCCGATTTAATTCGATTGAAATTGTTAATGAACACAATTAAAACAATTATATAGCAAACCTTACAAGATGATCATTGAGTGGAGGGGTTCACTTTTAATTTTTGGAACTCATTCCATGACCTCCTAATTTAAAGTTAAAATTGTATATAATATTAATCAACACTATGCAAGATGTTTTAAATTAATACCAAAACAAAAAAAAATCACTCTAAAGATCTTCAACTATTGAAAAAGCAAAAATTAACAACAAAAAAAGAAGAAAAGAAGTTGAAGCATGTAATTTGCTAGAGTGGAGTATCCTGCAAAGGCTATGCTTTTTTTTTATAACCTCTCTCCTCTCCATTGCTCAAGCAACAACTCACACATTCGATATCTGCATACAACTGTTCAGACTAATAAAACGATTTTTGCTGCCAAGGATTCTCAAATATGTGCCTATATACGGAGATATTTAGTGTTCCACAAACCACAAATACACACATGACAGATATATATACATATTCGAATATACATCAATTTTGTAAAATCTATTGTCTTGTCCCGTGTTGAATTTTTTCATAAAAGCTCTCTGTATGTTGATCAAGTTCCTAAACTCGGCCGGGAGGTTGTCTAAATTTCCGAGCCCTCCTGAAGAAAAAAGGAAATAACCAAAGTTTATTTCATAAATATTGATTTATAAATTTATAACACGACAAGTGAACTTGGAAATGCAACTTTTGTTTAAAAGACAGAACTATACAAAGTAATGTTTTGGTTTTCGAAAGTATGCATGCTCTTCAAAAGTGTTATCCAAACTTTCTTAGCCATTGGGGATTAACTAGTTCCTCGAACAGGTAGTCAAATGCATATATACATATACATAGTTGCTAACTAATCAAGATTATCTTCAAACTATACTTTTTTTTAACAATGCAAACAATCAAATACAAGAATACTGTGCAGTTGATAAGAAACTGTCTGAACTAATCAATAAGTTGCTCGATTCGTTAATCGACGAACAAAAGATAATGACGTTAACTGACATGCTTTTAGTTATTCAAACTACTTAATTACTATTATAACAGGCAAAATACATGTTTTTGTAAACAAAAAAAGAATGATATATAATATTTGTAACATATTTCAATATTTAATATATTGTGTTTATGGATATTCGATTTTATAACCATATAAGCTAAAAAAAGAACACATGTTCGCATGAAGTTGGGAAAGCTATGCGATTAGCTAACACACGGACCTAATTAATAGTATAAAAACATATTTATGGCAATAGGTCGAAGATCTGATATTATATACAAGGTCATATATATATATGAAACGACGTAGGTGCGTACCTGTTATGAATAGGATCCGGTCCTCTACGAACTCTTCGTTTGGCCGCGTAGTAGAGATCTAACTGACCCGGGTCCACGTGCTTCTCTTTTACTAAATGATCCATACGATGCTTTGCATCTTGAGATGAATTTGTGAGTGTTGTCATGGGTTTTTTCTCACCACTTTCTAGGAAACCAAACAGCACAAACCACGAAAATCCCATCATTGCAAGGACTCCAAACAAGAACTTGAAGAACAAATAAGGGCTCCAACTCCAACTATAACTACCACCACCACCACCACCCATATATTTTCTTCCTTTCGTTCCTATGTAGATGTGCTTGGAGAGAGATAGAGAGAGAGGTCAGAGCTAGAGATTTTTATAAGTAGAACAAAGATATGTGCTCCTGAACTCGTACGTTTATAGGAGACATATATAGAGGAACGAGATTATCTTTGAGTGATCATTGTGATCCTAGAGAAAGAAAAGAAGAGAGAGAAAGAGGTAAGGCAAGTATTTCTAGTTAGGAGAGTTAAGGTGGTTAGTTTTCCTTATAGGTTTAACATATCGAAATAAAGGTAAGAACAAAGAGTTATTTATATAAAGATTGGTGTTACAATCAACTAATAAGATTGATCTTTTAATTGTGTAAGTCTGACATGCTATATTCGGTTTATTTTAAACAAAATTTACATGGTATCAGAGTTAATATGCTTCGGTTCACGACCCGTTTGACACTTTTACCATGTGACTTCCAGGTCATATGATCAGTTCTACTATGACTTACACCTTTTAGTTGTAAAAACTTAATCCAATATATACTAATCCGTTTCAAACAAAATTTACATTATACTTCTCTCGAACCATAATAGATACATTGTAAATGAGATGGAAGGAATATGTACTATATATCTTGAATATATTTTTTTTTACTTCAATTTATCTTTTGATATGTGGATATTAAGTTTGTATCTTTTCGTTACGAGTTCAAATATTATAGTCTATAAAATTTCGCATAACCTAAAACAAGCGTGGGTTTGAAATTCTATACTTGGTTCCTCCTTCAATACAGCTGCTGCTGGTATAAACGGCTCTTTGCTTTATACTGATATGATATAAAGGCCCCAATACTAAACTGGTATCTTTTTGCTTTGGATATACGGTTATGTATTGCAATCTGCTACACAATATAAATACCAAAACACACACACTCTCGTCCTTTACGTACACCACCATGAAAGCAACTAAAGGACAAAAAAAAAACATCATCGGACAACATATACAGTCGTGAGGAATTTTTTATGCCACTAACTTAGGTTCGGACAAGAACCTAGAATACAGGTTACAGTAATTTTCTTTAATCACAAGTGACGTGCCACGCGTCGTGTTATATATGGTGAATTAATATTATTGAAAGGGCACCAACAAAGAAACAAAATATTTATCTATATGCAACTCTCATGAATTCATTAATATTCAGTTGCCTTAATGGCGGAGTCAGAAATATAATCTATGGTATATCATTGATATTCGAATTGTTGGATATCGAATAGTTTAAAATATTAGAGAAGTTTAAAACTAAAATTAAGCGTTTTATAATACAAAAAATGGTCAAATATGCAGTAGAATTTCAAATAACCATAACTTTTTTATACGAACTCCGATTTAAGTCCGCAAGATATCAAATCGAAAATAACTGAGAGCTCTACGATATTAGGAAACTTTTAAAAACAAGAACATGTCGCAATATACCTTATACCCCTCTAAATCCGCCCTTAATCCTCATACCTCTTGTATTTACCTTGAGGGTATGGACCATACGGTCCACAACTTTATGCTCCGACCACAAGAACCACTCTTAGTTGGAAGTGCTATTACCTAATTTAATAAGTTTCTGTATACACTCTTTAAAGAAAAGCGGATCATTCTTCACGAACATGAACATAAACATACAGAAATAGACTCAAAATAATTACAGAAGCTGGTTCTTTCAGTGTGCCTTTGATACTGCATATGGCTAAAGCTGAATAGAGCATATATATGGTGCATTCATGACCATAATGATTCTCACAAACATTACCAACATTCAAATCTTTCTTTGTAAGAATCCAATGCTTCTCACTGTAATAGCTTCTCATTCAAGGTAACTAGATATGTCACAACCATAATATCTTAACTGATTACGTCTAGCCAACTTTTTAATTTGAGAATATGTGCGCCGCCTCCTTTGGATTTTGTATTAGGAACAATAAATAATAAGACCAGCTTAATTATAATAATGTTATCTTACCCTTCTATTATTTTCTTTATATGGTTTTTTGTCTCAAAACTAAAAGAGAGATACTTTATGTTTCCAAATAACACAATCTGATTGGAAACATTAAGTCTAGATCAAGTCCAAATCATTTTATCCTTCGTCTTTTTTGAAAATTTTGTCACATGTTATATATCAGTAATGAAGATATATATATGAATCATGGATCCTATAGACATAATAATATCGTTGCAGACTTCAAATTTAGTGGAAATAACAATTCATACAGTCAGTATTAAATGAACATAACTCGTATATTACTTAATGATCAAATTTGATTACACGACGTAACAAGCATACACATAAAACGACCCAAAACAAATAAACAACTCAAATAATTTTGTCCTCACTAAACTTGACAATTGGTGTCCGAATCATCTTACCAATCCTAAATCACTATATGTGTTTAGTTGGAACACATGCTCAGCTAGTGCAAGAATGCATAAGTTCGCTCGTAGGCACATAATACAAGAACATTGGAACTATCGAATATGGATTTTATAAGTTATTGCATGATAAGAAGGAATAATCTTGCATTTACTAAAGCATTGTTTTTGTCCGAATAATCAAAACCAAAAGTATTTTCAATTTTTTTTATAGCTCAAATACAAATTTTAACTTTTGTCTTTCTGGTACAGAAATAAAGATGGGGCTCTTACGTGTCACCACCACATCACCTGATACGATGCCTCCATTTCCGCACACTTCTGGAGAGATACCGAAATAAGCAAAAGAAAACGGTTAATATTTCCCGCTGAAAACGGTTATGGCCCAAATAGATGGGTGGCCTGCGTATTAGGCCCATCCTGACTGGTGATTGTAGTTTACCCAGTGGGTTGGTTTCTGATTTCAGCCCAAGCTAGTTGTAAACTGTACTAAATTAATTTGTTTTGTTTTTATAAAATAAACTATCCTAACACTTCTTGTTACTTAATTATCTTTTTCTTTTTTTGAAATAAATGACACATATTTTATATATCAATCACGGAGACATAAATATTTGGTGGAAATTACAATTTTTACAGTCCAGTCAGCTTTAAATGAGTATAACTTGCGTACCACTTAATAAACAGACTTGAAATTAAATAAATACGTACTTAAATCAAACGTCACGACATCTTTGTTGTCTCAAATTCAAAACTTAGTAGCTAAAGCTTAAGAGAGAAAACAACTTTCTTAACTACTGGACTAGCCCTCATAGGATACTTAATTATCTAATAATGTTTGGCATGAGATCAAATACAAACATAGCTTAGAATACAAACAAATGGACTAATCT
>JAYMSW010003638.1:0-11942 GCA_036897725.1 Erodium texanum
TAGCGGCCACTTCCTAAATCCATGACGTAGAACAGTGTTTTCTTCTTCCTGTTACTAGAGCAAGACCTCATCTCCATGTTCCTAGAGCATGGCCTCATTGACTCCATCTCTGCTCTTCTCTTCCGACCACAAAATAGAATAGATCGGACTCGGTGCATAAATATATATACGAGGACTCGACGGCTCCTAGAGGTAGCTCAACTGCCAATGATATGGATATGGGCCTCCAAGATTTAGATTTTAGAGCCCAAGCACTCTTCTTCAATATTGCTCATTCAGCACGTGAAATCTTTGAAGTTAAAAATATGGGCCCTTCTGCTAGTAGAAAACACTACTCATCCTGGCACATAGGGCAGCTCCAACGTTGTCGATTCCTCTCGTCAATTGGGGGAGAAATCGAGTCCTTGTTGACAGTCTGGACTAGAGCTTGGTCGATTGGTGGGGAATTCGCGGTGAGGGACTCACTTGGGCGGTTGAGGTCTCGATCGGGTGAGTTGTGGGAGTCGACCAACAATTAGTCGAGTGTAGGTTGAGTGGTTGGGCTATTCCCCCTCTTGATCAATCAGATGATGACACGTAGCCTATTATTTTGATCAAATATTAATTTTTTTGACGAATAGTCTAGACTGGGTTATTCCCATTGTTTGACAATTTCTAATAGCCTAGGGTTTTTTTTTTTTCTCTCTTATAAAATTATTTTTTAACCCTTGAATAGCTCATCCTAAGTTATTTGCACCGGAGATGCTCTTATAACACTTATCTCAGTCTGAACAAAGTTAAGATCTTTGAGCTTCAAACAAGTGCAAATTACTTTAGCGTCGAACCACAAAACCTGAAATCCAAATACGAGAGAATGTTGAGAGCTGAAACGAACTGGGTTGGACTGAAACGATGACCTACGAGCGAAACATGAGATTGGTGGGTTTCGCTAGAGACAAATTGACCAGTCCGCAGTTGTTGCAGCTCCTACTCTCTATGATGAAGACGAGGTAAAAAAAAAAACACTTTGTGTTTCAATGCTGCATTATATTGAGAGTATAAACTCACATTGGAAATTAATTAGATTGAATAGTTACTTATAAAGGCTAAGGTCGCGCCTAACTAATAAGGGTGACCTTTTATTTGTAGAAGTCCGATCTTATATACATGACTCATTTTACATGGTATCATAACCAATCTGGTTTGTCCCACATCACATTCGTCGCCTATACTCTGTGGTGATCTGGTCCATATGTAGATGCCCAGTTTTACTATGAACACGTGTAGAAGTCCTCTCCTACACGTGAAGGGGAATGTTGAAGTGTATCACACATTAAACGTAGAAATTAATTGATTAATAAATATATTGAATCCTCTATCCATTAACTCGAGTTTATGAACTGGATAGTGCTTTCACATTTCAATTTATGTTCTAGCATTACAATCATTTGCGGTTAAGATGAGAATGGTATCTGGTTATGCCAATTATTACAGCAAAATTCTTCACAAAAACTGTAAAAACAATGCTGAGTTTATTATATCACAAATTGTGCAAAATTTCCAGTGACTACAAATTCAAGCCAAATGCAACTTCTCAACGTTTTCAACTTAGCAATTGAAAATATATACACACACAATGAATCCAAAGCATTTAACCATTCTAATGGTCCCCATCAATATTATTTCTTTTTTGTTTTGTGTTTTACTAAATTGAATATTGTTTTGATAATATAGTAGTTAATTTGGTACGATTAATTATCAAAAATTTAATTTGCATAGTAGTAAAAACAAAACATGATATTATTCCATTGTTATGACAAATGGAGAAGAGGGGTTATAAGCTCATGGTTCATTAATATAAAATCATTTCAAAATCAATATAATAATCCTCCATCGAAACCAATCTATACAAGTTGATTATGGTCAATATTGTAACAAGATCTAGTGCAAATTCTAAGCATGTTTAAGCCAGCAACACTCACCCTGTGAAGATATCAGAGAAATGGGACCTTGGAATGAAAATGGTCAAAGCAAAAAATAAATTAAATACTGTCAGAAGTGGGATTTGAACCCACGCCCTCATTGGAGGACCAGAACTTGAGTCGGACACCTTAGACCACTCGGCCATCCTGACAATGTTTGAGTAATGAATTTTTTGTAACACATTGAGAAATGCTTCATATAAAATCTATTTTGATTCTCCCAACATATATAGTACAGCAATGAATAGAGTGGATTAGCTAGGAGGTGGAACAATATAATTCTACGTGTTTCGTTTGAAAAGAAAAAAATTATGTTTTGTTGTTGTACAAATATGTTAGAGCCGAGTTGATTAGCTATTAGGTAATGTGCCCATACTTTGTATATCTCTGACTTGGTTGTTTAAATGGATGGTTTCTCTACTTATTTACTAATTACTACACTGCAGTATGGACTCAATTTTTCTGTGTTTTGCTTGTCAAAGCTATGGCCCATGTTCAGGTTCAGGTTTAAAAGTTATGGCTCTTGGATTTGAAGGCATAGGTGATCACAAACCAATTTGTAAATGCTACTACAGATCTTGGTGATGGTGGGACTATGGTAGATGATACTTGGGTCAAGATTGAAGCTTACTTAAATCACCACAATGGATTGAGATGATTTCTCTAGTCTCTCTTCATATGTTATTAGTAGGCGCACTTTGGGACCCATCAAACGAGAAAAAGGGTTGAGATAGGGAAATCCACTTTTTCCATACCTATTCTTACTATGCTCACAAGAATTCTTATAGTTAGAGGTGTTTATCGGCCGGTTAATCGGGTCGATGATACTGGTATATCTATTTTCGGGTCGGCGGTTACCGGTTTGGCCGGTGTCCGGTAATAACCAGTCCAGGCCAGTCACTTTAGGCTCTTTCATTGGGCCTATATAAGGGTGCTCAAAGTTTGGTCGTATCCGGTCAGCATCGGGCTGCCGGTGGAGTGTTCTGTCAGCCATCGGCCCGGTGCGGTCAAGAGATATCTCAATCGGTGGACACCAGTCCGGTGGCCAGTTACAACATTGCCTTACTGTCGGTTAACCCGGTCAGACCAACATCTAAAAGTAGGCTTCATGGTTATTTGAATGAAGGGCAATTTGGTCCTTTATATTAAAACTAACATCCGTTTACAGATTTGTTTAACCATGAAAAAAAAAAGTTAGGAGTGTCGTAAAAATAAATTCATGCTTCAAGATATTTAAGTAAAAATAAAACATAATTGAAAGTAACGCTTATTTGTTTGTTTTGAGAGCTATTTTGTGTACATCTTATTTGTAGGGGAAGGCAATTCATGCACGAGAGCATAAATTCTTTTTTTTTTTAATGTGTTTATGCTTTGTTCCAACCATATGAATTCTGTGATGTTTATCAGAAGAAACCCAATAACACAAATCAGAAGTGTAATTTACGTATATGCCCCCAGACATGTTCAATGTCACTGAAATATATGGTACATGCAAATACATGCATTTTCGTAAAGAACACGTACATTACTAATTTACTATCATCTTAGTAGAAATCTACGACACCAATGCACGCGTTTATTGGAGAAAACGGTGAAAAGCAAATTAATTAGACTAAGCCCGGCGACGATTATCTTGCACGATTTCACATTTTAACGTAACAAATACATGGATCTTCAATGTCACCGAACTAATTCTTTTTAAAAATCAAGAAATATGTAACTCAATAAAAACTAATTCACACTTTAACGTAAATTGTCTCATTCTGTAACCAAATAGTATATGTGTAGTATACTGACCTTGTGACCTGCAAGATCATCCATTAGGTAGATGATAGTCTCACACGATTTAACTCATATCGATCTACTTCGAACCCACTCGAATACTTGTTTTTCTGCCATTTCCATTCCCATTCCCATAAAAGATGACACTGTAAGTACTGGAGCGCCTATAAACCTATAATATATATTCAAGACTTTTAGTACTAATTAAATCATCTTACGCCTATTGTTAATATTGATGCTCAAATATGAAGCCTCGTATAGATTTGACATGCCTCTAACATCTCTGCTTAGAGTTGCTTTGAATTTACCATCACCATCCTTCAATTTGTTAAATATTCCTGATACTTCACTAACCCTATTTTTACATATTGAGACAATTAACCCTAATTTTTATATGTACAAAGAATACACTAATAATGATGTTTAGACTCAACATGATACTTCACTCTTTATTTATTTTTTCTTCCTAACTTCTGCTCGGCCTCTCTATATTGTTATATATGTATCCCTTTGGTCCTCTATCTCTGTTTAGTTCTTGTAGAGCCTATTTGAAGGTGAGGGTCACAAAGAAAAATAGAGTTTGATGGAGACACATCTTATCTATTAAATCGGCACGTTTAACTCAAATTTTAATCGATTTTGTCTCTATGTTAAGTTATTTAGTGATCAAATATCCCCTTGGCGCATTTAACTCAAATTTTAATTGATTTTGTCTCTATTTTGAGTTATTTAGTGATCAAATATCACCTTGTTACGTTTTTTCAGTGTTTTGTCATTTCACATGTAAAATGGAGTGAAAAGAGACTGTTTTGGAGTAAATGAGAACCTAACACCTTTATTGACCCCGGTCAGCAAAGGAGTCAGGCAAATTCCAGAAAGTAGAGAAGTCTAGAACAACCCGACATCTTTGGTGACGTCGGTTAGGGAAGGCGTCATGTCTTTCCTAACGCCGGTCAAGGGAGCAGTCAGCCAGGAGATTTGAAGATCAAATTCCAGAGAAGGCTGACAGTTGCAATGACGCCCTCACATGATCTATTTTGTTTCCCAGAGTTACGTGCCGTTCCAGCTCTCTCACCTGCTCGTGGTCGAAGGTCTTCTTCCACTAGCATCCCCCATTCCCTCTCCTGGGAAGAAAAATACATATATATACAACGTTGAAGAGGGAATATGGCTTCTTGGTACATGACTCTTAAGTTCAATCGATTTTGTTTGTAAAGCTACAATGAAGAACAAAAAATATTGGGGAGTCGTGCAGCAGGATTTTAAAGCCAATGCTCCATTTACACCCCAAAATAAAATAGACACAAATGAAAGACCACTTGCAGAAGTAGAATATAACGATCAACGTTTCAACGGATGTTATAAGAAATGTGAGTTTAATCGAAGGAACAACTAGTCCAATGAGCACGTTGTTGAAGCGGTCAGGGAGATGTGTCATATTCAATGACAATCACACCTCACCAATTTTTTTTGGTTGAAAATGGTAAAAGACGAACCAAAATGAAGCGGTTTAAACGCCCAAGTTAGTTACCTCAAAGAGACTACAACAAGCGAATGAGATTAAGTGATGATGGGTCCCAGTCATCATCTGAATATCCCACACTCGCTCAAAGGAGTCAACCTCAAATTCGTTTCCTTTACTTTAATGCCATATGTCAGTCATCCAATATGCCAGAACACAGTAAAAAAAAAAGAGGAAAATCTCATCAGGGCATGTCAAGTGAGTGTGGGTTATTCGATATTAAAGTTGTCCAACATTTTTCTAGATCAAGAAAGTGAAGCTGGAAAATAGCAGGATTAGAGTAATTGGAACCCTCTTACTAGAGGTGAGCAAAAAAATCGCCAAACGGAGAAAAAACTGAAACTGACCGTTTCCACATTGGGTTTAGTTTTCAATATATTTGGATTTAGCCTCAACCTTATTTCCTATGTGACTTTGAGACAGACTTTAAATACTTAGGTCTTTTATTAAGCTAGTAACATTTATAACATGTTTATATAAATTAAAACTATTATTGGTTAATTAAGTCAATAATTTTTGTTTTATTATATTTTAGCTTGTAATACGTAACTCCATTCACTTATATTTTTATGAATTTGTAATACAAAACATTCAACTTATTTTTTATGACACATAAAATATAAAGTCAGATTACTATTATTCGTGTGTCTGATGTATATAAACCTTTTCATTTTTTACTTTATTATTTATCATATTTATTATATTATAATTTAATGTATTTGAAAAAAAGTATAAAAATTCAGATTTTCAATTTTTATCGGGAAAAAACCGACGGTTTTTGGTCGGGTTTTTTTGGACGTTTTTTTTTTGTCCAAAAATCAGATCTGAAAACCGAACTTCGGATTTTAATATAGAAAAAAACCAGCCAAACCGATCGTTACTCACCCCCTAATCTCATGCATCTCCAACAAACTTACAAACTTACAAATTTTTGGTGTTTTTGTAAGTTTTGAACTATAACGAAACTTACTATTTTTTTACAAGTGTTTAAAATGACTTGCAAAATGCACATCGAAATCTTATATTATTATTATTATTTTGAAGTTAGAAAGATTTATTAATCAGCACAATCAGCTACAATAATGCAGAGTAGACCATCTAGTACTACATTAATGTTCTAAAGCCAATCAGAATAAGAATGAGCTGCCCTTGCAAGTCAATGGGCGACTCGATTCACTGACTGACGTGTATAAACTAATGACACTAACAAGCAAGAATCCTTCAGTTGTCTACATTCAGAAACTAAGAGATCAATGGGAGAGGCTATCTCTAGCGAACTGTGAATAACCTGTACAACATTCTGACAATCTGTCTCTATAATAACCCTCTATCAATTCTTTCTACTGATCCACCGGATAGCGTCTCTGATGGCATATAATTCAATTACCTCCGGCACCGTCTGGCCTGGGATGATCTGACAATGGGCATCAATAAAATCACTTGCGTTATCCTGACAAATGAGCCCTATTCCACCTCCCCTGGAATTAAAATATTAAAAAAATTGATTGATGTAATTCTTGATATAATTTTTTTGAAAGTATAACGATTTCATTAAACAGAAAATCGTCGCAAACAGAAGAAAACTTAGCTCTGGTGGATAAATCCCAACCAAAATTGGTCATTGTCAGACTGATTCTTGCGCTATCTAAGCGCTTATAAGACGCTACCGCCAACTAATGATAATTGATCTACACAGAGATCCCTATTAAAACAGCTATCAAAAACTATAGCGCACTAGGTGCACACCAAACCCATTCTAAACTGGTACTAAAACTAGGCAAAACTAGCACCAAAAAAGGCCAAACTAGCATATTATTAACTAAAACCATAAAAAAAAACCCGATAAACTAGACTCATTTCCACCACACTCAAGCATGCCTCAGGGAAGGGAAAGCGCGACCATCGAAACGACATCATGGCATATCTGGCGAAGTCCAGTGCGAAGAGAGACAGATGACCAAAGCAGCGTACGGCCAACGAGCATGCCTTGACGAGGCTGGGCGCGACAAGGCGGTGGGCCTGAGCGAGGCTGGGCTGGGTGGTGTTGGACAAGACTGATCGGGAAGGAGGCGGCAGAGGCTGCTCGAACAGAGGCAGAACGACATCTACAAAAGGATTTAGTGGAGGACACGGTAGCTCGTCCTCACCGTTATCAACGGCTCTGAAGGAGGAGATGATAAGGTTTTTTTTAAATTTTTTTAGAGATAGAGAGTATCCTAGATATTTCGAAAATTTACTATGAAAAATTACTTCCTTGATATAATTTTTTTTTAGGTAACCCTTGATATAAAAATTTAATGATTAGAGTTGAACTTTATTTTAATATAAAAAAACACCATATATCACTGTAATAATAACAAAAATTTGCAAGCGCTGAAGATGCCCATGTCATAAATGGAAGTACAGAGATATCGTCAACGACCGAGAAAAGATTTGAATTGATTTTGAGAGACTGAACACTGAGTGTGTGGGTAGATAAGAAGAAGAAGCCGTGACGCTGATTTATTCCAACTATGATTCACTCACTACTGCAAACAAGAACTCATGGTTGGTTCCGTTTGATTTTTGATTTTGATTTCCCTTCATGTGTATGTGTCTATTTGATATGGGCATGCCGGATTCTGCGGGACTTCCTTGGATAAATTTAGGGTTTTGAGATTGCGTTTGTCAATTTTGCAACTCGAAATTTGCTAATAATGCGTACCCAACACCTAAATCTGGGGAGATCTTTTCTGGGATTTTCAGATATATCTGGATGGCTATTTTTTTCTCGTTTGTGGAGTCAATTTTAGTACCTCGATATTAATTTTAGCTTACGCTTTTCTGGTTGTTTTGGTGATTTTGATCAATGGAATGGGCGCATAAATTCTCCATTGACTTCGAAAATAAACCCTTTAGAGTTTTTGCTGAATCGGGAGAAAGCCATTTTTGGGTTTTATCTGATCTGGGTTTTCTCCTCCTGGGTTTCACAATAAACTCTTTTCACCTCTACAGGCACAGCCGTTCAGGTGATCAAGAATGTGATAGGTTTTATCTTGTTTTCATAACTGGGTATTCGCTACTTGGGTTTTTAGTTATAAAGGGTTTTGAGGTCAAGGATTGCTACTTATGAAATAATGTCATGTACGGCTTTGCTTGAGCAGCTGGAGGTATTTGTTTTCTAAGGTGATACTTTGTTCATGTTCTTCGTACAGATTGGGGTTCATTCTCAAGACCAATTGATCTTATTAGTATATATAGATTGCAAAGCCATTGTTATATTTGGAAATCCATCTTTGGTTTTGTAATATTGATATGTTGTTTCCGTTACTGTTTTGTTTGTCATTAATTGTTTCCATTCATCACAACTGGGTTGATTTATGTTTAAGTGGGGTACACATGATTTCTCATTTGAATTTCTTAGAAACGTATCTACGAGTTTGTGTTCCATTTTAGTTTCAGCAGTAGATACACCTCTGTAATTCGTAGAATAATCCAGCATATGCTTGTGACTGGGATTAGGTACAGTTATTTCGTGATGTATTTATTGTTTATAGTAATTAAGTGACATATCTCAATCAGTTAACTTCTGATCATCAATATCATCATATGTTCCTTAACTAGCATATCTCACATGACAAACTGATTCGTTAGCTTTTGCATATGAGGCCAGAGAGATACAGTTTATCCGCTTGTTTATCAGCTATAGGACATGATAGACTTCTGCTACCTGAAGCTTTGCAGGTTAAGTAGTCAGCCATGCGACATGATGCGAAATCTTTTTTCTGTTTATTCTTATCCTGCCTCTGTTTTGTATTACTATTTTGAAAAAAGCCATATGTGCAGCCTAATCATAGTCGATAAAATTACTGTTCCGCTTCACCCATGCCTCTCTCAGAAACTCTTCAATGTATTCTTTTTCACCCTTATGGCAGAGGGTTAAAGTTCTTATAAGGTCTTCTTCTCTAGCAGTAGCAGGGGACATTTAAATGAATGGAACCTATTCAGGATTCAAAACTGTAATTCAATCTTGCATCAAGAAGATATTTGCTTTAGGTTTTCCTACTTACATTTTGTTCCATTCCCATGTTGGTTTGACATTGTCATCTTATTGGGTGTTGCGATTAATTAGTATATCAGGATGTATTAGTTTTTACCCAGAAAACCCTAAAATACTACTTTCTTGAATAAATATGTGTTTTAAAACTCCCTTTGAACACCTTGTCATGTTCTTATTTTGTGCCACAGGCATAGCCAAGGATGCATTGCGCCTCTCAAAGAGCCCTTAGCGATACCCAGAAGCTTTCAGATGGAGTAAAGGTTTTACTGTCTAAAATATCATTAGGAAAAAACAACCTCGGAACATCTCTGAAGGTCATACTTTCTTTCAGTGGACTCGCTTATTTGTGCTCCTATTTCTTCTACTTTTGTTCAATTTTGATTTAACCTAACTTCCATCTATCCACTATTTTTTTTTTCCTGCAGGATTTAAAAATATGTTCTCAAGTTGATAGGAGCACGCATAACAGGTAAATAGTTTTTGCAGTTAATGTGTTTGCCTTTTCTATCTGCTGGCAGCTTGCATAGCAAAAAGTCCTAATTTTCTCTGTGCCATTTATTCCTTGAATATACATCTTGATGGCTGGTCATTTTGCTTCTCTTGTTTTTCCTTACATAGATATTCATTGCACTATATTGTATATATGAGTCATTTCATATGGAAAGGATGATGTCATGTTGTCCTTGCTTGAAATATGGTGTTCTCTCTTGTTCTACATTTTATTCCTTCTTTGAAGATTATATTACCAAATCAGCTTGAGGTACATATATATTGTGAATATGATATAACTAGGTTCATGTTATTATTTCCCAGATGTACTGTCTTGACATTTCTTACCCTCATATCTGATGGGCACTGGAGAATTGTTGCGCTACCACTCCTATGTCCTGAGCATAAGAATCGTGTGGAATGTGGAGCCCTGCTAAATGTTGATGGTTTACATCTAGTTTCCCCTCAACTTACCAGGTTGTGCAAGATTGACAAGTTCCAGGTGCTTAAAGAACCTCCTCTTGATGTTAAGTATTCCAATTTATCATCCAGAATCTTTCCTGGATTAAGTTGCCAGTGCCAGTCACGTAACAAAGCTTTGACAGACAGAGAGACCAAATCATATACAAACTGCAGCAAATCATCTTTTGATAACTTATTTACTCACATGGATTCCCCTCTTTTGGTACAACATGGCTCCAGTTCTACTCACTTGCCTGATGTGTTGATTGAGAGTTTCAAATTAGATGGCAGTGTGAGGAAAAACTCAGGGAAGAAGACAAGAAAGAAGGGAAAACACAATAAGAAATTTTCAGGCTCTCTGGAGCTTGAAGTCTCTGAAGAATATGCAAATGGAAATCTGACCTCTAGAATCTTTGATCAAAATGATAAGGATGGTACATTATCATGTGCAACTTCCCAAGAACTGACGTTGCTGGGTTGTAGGGTTAATGGAAATAATTTTGCCCTCCATAACTATTCTGAAACACCAGCATGCAACTCTTCCTCAGGTGGCATTCTAGCTGAAGGTCAAGATCTTTCTGAGTGTTATGGAGTGGAGAGTACTTATAATGTACATATCAGCTGCAGTGATGGTGTTTCTGATATGCATGAGATGCTAGTATTTGATCCAGTATCTGCTGGTTCAAACAGTAAAGCACAAGTCAGCTGCTGTGATGATTTACAATTGAAAGGTGTCTCTGATATGTGCAACTCCTTAGTATCGGATTCAGCCTCTCCTAGTTCAAGCGGTGATGGTAGTAATAGTGCTTCACATGATGTAAAATCATCTAAGCATTTGAGCTCCGAGATTTTTGTTTCAGAAGTATCAAAAGTACGTCTTTCTCATGGAAACTTGTTGAATGATGTTGTAGAGGGCTGTCATCAGCTTGATAGAAGTAAGTATAGTCAAGGTTCAAGCAGTAGTGATATGCAATCGGATTTACCAGACAAGAGAGGTAAGCAAAACAAAATGGTTTCCAGAAGTTCAACTGTCCACAGAGTGGGAAGTGTTGGAAATTCACATGGGCATACCGGAAAGGAAAATAATCACTCTGTTTGGCAAAAAGTTCAAAGGAAGGATGTAGATGGGTGCACCAAACAGCTCAAGAAAGATAGCAACTTGAAGGATGCTTCTTTGCTGAAAAGAAACAGCAATGCTGCTCAAGCAAATATGCCACAGAAAGAAAAAGCTGTTAGGAAGTCAAAAAAGAAAATGAACCAAGCTTCAAAGCAAGAGGTTTATATTAGGAACAAATCTCCTGCTAATTCCTTTTCCCAGGCCTCCATCATACAACAAAATGAAATATCAGATGTTTCACCTCAGGTTAATCAGAAAGGGTGGAGAAGTGTTTCAAGATCTCATTCTCAGATAAGCTGTCCAGAAGTAGAGCTGCAGGACAAGATGGTAGAATGCATGAGCACTGAATCAATTCACAGCCAACCTGTTTGTCCAGATGAAATGCAGCCATGTGAAGGTGTCTGTAAGAGTGTTTCTCAAGATGTAGGGAATCCAGATAGCTTATTTGTAAAGCCGTCTGAATCTTTGGGCCAGTCGGATCCGCTTCAGGTGCGATCTCCTATGTATCTTCCTCATCTTATTATGGCTGGGGGGGGTGGGTCTAAACTGGCAAAAAACATTATTTTCTAA
>JAYMSW010003639.1:0-11941 GCA_036897725.1 Erodium texanum
AGATGGTGGCGAGCGGCGGCGGGATTGGGACGGAGTGATTGGCTCCAAGCTCTGGTTCCGCATCTGCAGGTGCTGCAACAACTGATTTTGGTGCCTCCATGGCTTTGGTTTTCGAGTTCTTTTTACAGTTAATGTGAAACCAGTGACTTGGGAAAGACTTGGAGACACATAAAATTTTGTTTGATTATTCAAATGGTCTCACAGCTGAGAGAATGATGTTGACACTTGACCATACATGCTCAGGCAAATATCAGTTATAGGTTCCCAGAAATTTCTTAAATTAATATTTGACAATTAAACTATTTTTAAATTATTGTTTTCCCCATTTTACAGAGAAAATTTGGATACAATAATTTATACAACATTTTTTTGAAAATATAGTTTATACAACATTTTTTTAAAATAATTTTTATACAACATTAATTTAGAAGGTACATGAAAAGTAATACATTAATTATACAACACTTTTGTTATTCACTATAATGTCTTACTATTGAAGCAATGTGCCATTGGATCTGTAAATTACAATACAATTTTTTTATAAAAAAAAATTTACATAAGCCTTTTCTATCCTCAAAAGAATTAAGTTCTTTATATTTTCTAAAATACTATTAATTTTTATTTTAAAGTTAAACCTTAATAGTAAGACATTATAGTGAATAACAAAAGTGTTATTTAAATTAAGAAAAATCCTTGATCCTAATATTTAATTTTGAGAGATTTATAAGATCAAACTTGTAGACATGCAAAGATTTGAATTGAGATTTCGTGAGATTTTTTTTTATATATAAATGATATATGTTAATCATATATATCATCCACTTAATATACATACCAAACAATTGTTCGCTTAAGGCAGATCGCTCCCACTAAAACTAGACCTGACGGACCATATTAGACCTGTATGTTAGGGTCTACAGAGTCATCACGACGCAATTACGTTAGACAAGTCTGACAACGATCCAGACTAAACTAGCGAACACAACCAGACGTTCCAAATCGCGAGAATTTATCGTTTATTTGACAATTTAATTTCATTTGTAATATAAATATTATTTATATATTATATATCAACATAAAGATATACATTATAACCATTAAACGAATATAACAACGACATCATAGACCCCAAACTTTATAAGAATAATAATTCATATATTCATCTTTTAATAAACACAATTCGTATACCGTTTAATAACCATATTAGAACAACAATAACAACACCAAATACTCCATGACACATCAGATAACATGACTACATCACACTATCAACATTCAAATATAAATAACCTTTGTAGTGTTTTTTAATGTTTACGTAAGGATAGTGTTACATGGTCGACAACTTCATATATGCAATTCCGGCACCATATACATGCTCCCAATCACTACTATGCAAAGTAAGATACAAAATCGATGTAATGTAATTGAAATTTATAGATCATTCTTTTTCATTACATGGGGCATCACAATAGTGTCAGGAGCATAACATAGCTTAGGACTCACTGTTTTGTTTAAGAAATTCGAGGTCTTTCATTTGCATCCGAACAGCTTCCTTGGGCAAGGTCTTAGGCTCCGGATAGAACGCATCTTCGCCTCCTTCCGCCACTTTCTCCGCCTTCTCTTTGATCATTCTCTGTATCTCCGCTCGCTCCACCGATGGGAAGACAGCGCAAAAGATGGTGCATAGCAGCCTCGCGTCATCCTCTTCTATCGGATCCCTCCCAAAGCAGCACACGTAGGTTGCTTCGAGAGCCTTCTGAGCTCGGGCCTCCATGGGGATGTTCGGAATAGCAGAGTTGAGCTTGGCCCGTCTCTACAGTTCAAAGATCATTTTCAGTACATAACCCAGACATCTAAATATTCATATGCAGTAAGAGAGATTCAGAAAACAAATGTCAACAGTCTCCAAACCCAAGTAAAGCCTTCCTAAAACTTCACCGCGTCTATTCAAGAACTACATGTATACAAGCAAAGTAGCTTGTTTCATAATAAGGGTTAACTGCATATAGTTATTGGATAATATAGGTCGTTTGTCCATAACTATCCTCAATTTTAAACTTGTACATTGGTTAGAAAATGACAAAAATGCCACTGACCTAAATCTCAAAAAATACTTTATTAACTACCAAAAACATTTTGATTAGACATAGAAAACAATTAAGTAGATGTAAAAGAGACTCCTTAAAAGATAAAACTATTAAAAAAACGGACAAAAAATGTTTTTTTTTTTAAGATTAGGGTCAAGAGTATTTTCGTCTTTTTTGGCAAAAAAATTGTGTAATTTTTGCAAAAGCTTAAAGTTCGGGATAATTATGTGCAAAAGAAGTATAATATGAAGTAGCTATATGCAATTAATCCTAACAAGAATTCACACCAGATAACCCATTTCAAATAAAACCCACATCCGGAAAACACTAACACAGTTAAAGATATCCAGAGCAATACCACATTAATCCGACTTTAAATGTCATATCCATTAGGACCACAATCTTTCAAAGTTGAGATATCATAGTTCCCTTCCATTACCGCCATTACAATCTTTCAAATGCAACTCAATATAAGAGCAAAATGAACTCAAAATTCGGGATACCTATACGTATATAATGAAGAAACATTATTGAGAAGAAGGATTAGGTGATATCAACCAACCTCTTTGGCCTCGTTAATCATAGCAATGAACTTCTGCTCCTCGAATTCAATATCATTCGAAATTCGTAGATTTGCTACTCCTTCCAGAATCTCCTCTGACTTGAGTAGACCAGCACCAACTGCTGCTAGCCAACAGCTCATCAGAACATACAAAGGATCTCCTGCCTACAAGTATCCACAATCAAATGGCAAATTCAAACTTAACTCCACAACACAGTAAAACTCAGAAAAATTACATACATTATGAACTAAAATGCAATATTAAGACCTTTAGAATCACAATTCACATCATATAACCCAAGTGAATATAAAATCTAACAAAGCATGCCAAAGACAGCAACATGAAATTCTCAGTATAATGTCTCTCAATTAGAACAATAATGAAGATAACCCATGTGTTTAATCATGAAAACACAATTGGGAACCTAAAAACTAAGGCAATCTCATTACAGCTAAATTCAGACAATGTTGATATCTGAAAATTGAACCCCAAATCTTCAAAACATGCAAATTTTGACTTCTATTGAAATGAAACTGCAAATTATAAATCATAGCAGAGTAATTTAGATTTACCTTTCCTCTCCGCTCTTGAAATTCATAGAAGGCTCTGGAATCATTGACAGTGCACTTCTTGCCCACGCGCCGCCTGAACTCGGCGAAATCGATGGTGTCGTTGCCGACGCCTCCTTCGTCGCTGAGAATCCTGGCCAAGAGCCCGATAACGGGAAGAGAACCGATGACTTTGTTGGCGAAACCGGAGAAGGAGTCAGGGTTCTCCATGTAAGCTCAAACCCGCAACACTCTGCTGGAGCTGGGCCTTTTGGGGTTTCCCGAGAACCGCCGGAAGTAGACGAGAGACGGCGAAATGGGCTTGCAGAAGGAAGAAGACAGAGCGGTGGATGATGAAGATGACACGACCACCATTGTTAGAGCTCTGCAGCTTCACTGTGACTTGGGAGATTATTTTCGTTCTGGTTCTGGTTCATTTACTGGCTTATCCTTATATATGTTATCCAGTGGAAATGATCCTGTGCTGCTCTGGTGCATCATCAATGGTGTGCCCTGGCCCGGCCCATTTGTTTTGGGCGGGCCTAAAGCCCCAGATCTTGAGCATTCCCGAATTTACTGCTGTTATAAGCACAGCCCATTATACTTTTTTTTTCTTTCTTAATTAGCATTTTTAATATCAATGTTTTTTTTTATATATATAAAGCATTTTTAAGATCAACATGTTACTATTGAAAGACTAATTTTTAGTAGAAATATTTGGTTTGGTTAATTTGAAGACAATTAAAAGAAATAATAATTTTTGTAATCAATATTGAACGAATACAACTTGTATATCGTAGAAGTACGGATTGTTTAGTCTCTCTAGGGCACAGAAAATTCATTCAGGCCTAGTCTTTTGTGTCATGATTCATTAGTCCAACTCGAGGGGGCCTCAAGTATGCCTCATTATAGAGGGTAGAGCCGTGTTTCCTTTTTGTATCGAACTCTTGAGTTGGGCTTGCGATTTCCACTCCAAAACCCTTTTATTTTCTAATACATTTAAATTCTTTTTGATAAAATACAAGTTGTACATTAATAACTACAATAAACAAGTGATTATAAATAATAAATAAAAACAAATTATTGTTATTATGCTTATTATATTTTCTCTATATCCATTAAGACAATCCTGATGAATTATTAAAAACATTAATATAACAAGAAAATATAACAGTAATGATAAGATCATGGAGTTTTTAAAATGTTACCTTTCACATGCATTCAATCATATGGATCAAACACATGACTAGCTGGTTCTAAATTTAAACTATCAATATGATTAATTTACTTATTAATAAATGAATAAATAGCATTAAATTTTATTTAATCAAATTACCAAGTGTTTAATCAAATTCTAATATGACATCTACAGCATTTTGGGATAATAAAAGAAGGAATAAGAACAAATTTGTTCATAAATAAACAAATTTATCAGCAGCCAGGTAAAGCAGTTACTTTAGCGCGGACCCAAATTCCAAGCAAAACGACACGTCGTTTTGTATTATTATCTCCTCTCAAACCTTAATTAATTATTAAAACGGAGAATTAAAGCATCTAATTACTTTACCATTGTCTTCTTCTACTACTACCTCATTCCCTTTCCGTTTCAGTTATCGTTTCCATTATTTTCGGCAATGCTACACTGAGGCCTAAACTATTTCGCTCAATCTCTTCCTCCTTCAATTTTCAAATCTCACCATCACAGAGAAGCCCTAATCTTCTTCGTCCCTATATACTCGGCATTTTCCGATTCTGTGTATCTCTTTGTTCTACTCGTTGTCTAAAGCTCCACAGTCTAAGGATATGGGAGCTTACTGCACCGATGAGCTCATTATGGCTCCAATCTACAGCTTCGCTGCCTCGCAGGACCTCAGGTCCTCCAAGCACGTCCACGACAACGTCCATGGCAACATTTATCTCGATTCGGTAGCTTTTCTCTATTACCTTGTTAAATGTATAGCTATGGTTTGGATATGGCGGAGGAATCGCTGGTTTCTTTGTTGAATAGCCGTACTGTGCTGGTTGTTTTGATTTTAGGAGGAAAATAAGGTTGAAATGGAGATGTTGATGCAGAATAATGAAAGTCTTAGTTGCTTCGTTGAGCAAATAGAAGAGAATTGTGAAATTCGATTGATTGCTGATATGTAGAAAATTTCATCCATAGCTGGATAAATTGAATTTTGTAGTGATTTTGGTAGTTTTATTGCAGTTTTGTTGTGTATTTTGATGAATTTTAGCTCTCAAATGTTAGAGATAACATGTTGTACAATCAAGTATTGCTTCTGCCAATAGCAGTTTAAGCAAAATGAACTCTGGCAAAGTGAATTCGGTAACAGTTGACTGAATGAGAAATTGATTACGAGTAGAATGTGAGTACAATTTAATTGGTGACTGCTGCCTGTTATTTTATCAACTGATTCTAGTTGGGAGCTGTTCTTGCTTTCTGGCAGTTAGGTTATTGCAATTCTTGTATCAGAATTCGATTAATGAGTTTGCGGTTGTATTAATTACTGCTCCTTTTTATGATTACTTGACAGCTTTCTTTGAAGTTTATTGATACCGAGCAGTTTCAAAGGTAGAAGTTCTTTTTTATACTTTCTTTATTATTTACATGTGGACGTTTGCTCTCTGTAATTATTCATTAAATTATCATTTCTGTTTTTTGCAGGCTTCGTGATTTGAAACAACTTGGTAAGTGTGATTTTTTTATTTTATTTATCAGGATCTATGGTTATGAACTTATGAATGTAAGCAAATTAATAGTCATATTGTTTCACATGGAGGTCTCTTATTAGCCACATTTGTGACTTTCAATATGATTTCCTTGATTTTTTTTTTGATAAAATAGTCCATATTTGACTTGCTCTTATCGATTGCCACTCTAACTGTATTTTTCTCGGGAAGGTATGGAATCTTGTTTATTACAGGTTTGTTGCTAGTACTAAATAAGTAACCAAGTGAAATGCTAAGGTTCTCTCTGTTAAAATACTGAGATATCCATATTTGTTTCAATAAATACTGCAGGTTACCTGTAGAATAGAAATGATCCTCACTTAATTCTATTTAATTTTGAGAAACAAAATATTTAGCAATGTGATTTACTTGAATGGAATAGTGTTGTTTGGCTCCACAAAATATTTAGCAATGTGATTTACTTGAATGGAATAGTGTTGTTTGGCTCCATATGAAGTGGCAGAGTATGTACATACCTTCATAAATGATCTTTGCACCAAATACTGTCTTCTCTTAAGAAGTTTTTGTGTGACTTAACAATCAGTGAATTACTAAAAGGATCCACTCCACAGATTCCTTTGTCGTGACAGATGCTGTAAATAATGTATATGCTGACTTGAGTCACCTTGTGGTGGGTCCAATATCAAGAGTGAATGAAGTCCACCTTTATCCGATTTTCATAGATCAACTCACTTTGCTGGTATGACTGTATAAATCAACTGTATATTAAGACCAACTTTTCTTATGTTTCAGGTATGACAAACATGGTTTATCCAGGAGCTGTGCATTCCAGGTTTGAACATTCTCTTGGTGTGTATTGGCTTGCTGGTGAAGCTGTTCAAAAGCTTAAGAATTACCAAGTATGAATTTCAACAAGCTAGTACCCTTATATTTTAGGATTGTGAAGTTTTGATGACACCTTAATATAAATTGTAATTTGCAATCCTTGCAGGGGTTGGAGCTTGGTATCGATAGCTTTGATACTCAGACAGTGAAACTTGCAGGTGACTAATTGTGCTGCCTATGAACTTACTCTATTCTTCTAGGTCAACTGATTTTGATTCATCTCCATTTATAGGACTTCTGCACGATGTGGGTCATGGGCCATTTAGTCACTTGTTTGAGCGCGAATTTCTTCCCCAGGTTATCACTGGCACCAAATGGTACATCATTTCATCTCTCTAAGGAATCCAATTCTTTTTACTGATTTGAATGAACCCCTTGCATTCCCCAATGTACATCATTTCTTGAGATGACTTTACTTGTGGAAGAATATTGTTGTTGTTGTCATTCTTATGGCTTGTGATTGCATCTTGAAGCTGTTTATAATGATTCTTGGAGGAGACATCCGCGGTAGTGATGCTTTAAATTTTAATCTTGATCAGCAGTTGTGCTTTTAAGTTATAGAGTTTGAACAACTCTTATATAATTATTTAATATGTGGAAAAAGAAATCTTAAATTACATTTCAAGCAGGTTGTAATGCACACAGTCTTATGCTATCTTTTCTTGAACTCTACCTAGTACATACCCTTAGTAGTCATGTTTATTGTGAACTTCCTTGTTCTTTTGTTTATTTTTCTTTCCAATGGAAATATCTCATCATCAGAAGTAATATTTCCATGTTGAATTACCACTTCTTATTCAGTTTTATGATTGGTAAGGTAAGAGTATGTTTTCTTAGTTATCTTGTATCTTATTCTTTCTTTCTAGGTCTCATGAAGAAATGTCAGTGAAGATAGTTGATCATATTGTGGACGAGCATCACATTGAAATGGACTCCGAAATGCTTAAAAGGGTTAAGGTAAACTGATATTATTAGGGCTTTATTGATTATTTGTAATTCTCTTTACTATAATGCACGTGATTCTTATTTTAGCTTCAGACCTGATACTGAACTTCTCAAGTATTGCAAGCTATTTGTTGGGTTAGTGAATATATTCATTAAGCAAACAGTATGTGATATATGGAACTTAAATTGCAGTATAGTTTTTGATGTGCAAAGTTTACCCGCTAATGGATGATTTGAGGTGGTTGTGGATCTCTTCTCATGTATCTGTTAGGGAATTTCTCTTTTGGAAGTAGTTCAGTACTTCTGTAGTAGCACTGGTTTTTACATTTAAACTATTGGTTATTCAAAAACTTAAATGGTAAAATATTTCCTTGTAGGAGTGCTAATCTATAATTTATGAAATAACTACTAACATTTATTCTCTGCAGGAGATGATACTTTCTAGCTCTGAGTTTGCTGTGCCAAAAGTAAGAGTTTTTGCAAGATTTGTTTTCCCATGTAATTGTTTATAAGCTATGATTTTTTTTTCTTCTGTAATCATAAATTGCTTTTTTTTTTTACCTTTTGCTTTATAATCATCCTTGTGATAGTAATGCTGTTTTCAACCTTGTATTTGAGTAGGGTGCGAGAGAGAAGCGTTTCTTATATGATATTGTGGCAAATGGGCGAAATGGAATTGATGTGGATAAGTAAGGCAAATTGTTATTTGCAGATATGTTTTCATACCAGCCCATGTCATCTGTTGCAGAGATTCTTATGGACTCAATGCGATAACTTGCAGGTTTGATTACATTGCCCGTGACTGTCGAGCTTGTGGTCTAGGATGCAACTTTCAGTTTCAGAGGTTTGTGCTCACATTTGCTGGATGAAATTTATGATATTGGCTCCCGATTTTCCACCATTTTTTTTATTTTTGCTTAGCTTGCTCTTTGTTTGCAGGTTAATGGAGACAATGAAGGTTTTGGGTGATGAGATTTGTTATCGTGCCAAGGATTGTTAGTTAATTCCTGTAATTCACTTAAAATTGATATATGTCCTTCACGATCTCCTGCTTATTACTTGGTGTTTTGCTAGATCTAACCATCCACAAGTTGTTTTCCACTCGTGCTGATTTGTACAGAACTGTATACACTCATCCAAAAGTTAAGGTAAGGGACCGCATTAGCTCTTAGGTAGTTTAGTTAAATAGAGATCTGTTTCGTTGTGTTGACTCAAACTCTCATTTACTTCTTACTTCTTTTGTTTTATAATTGACTGAGCTACAAGTCACTGTTTCTAATGTTATAAAGTTGCTAATTGCAGGCAATAGAGCTTATGGTGGTAGATGCACTGATAAAAGCAAATGATTATCTTGGAATTGCGTCTCACATTCACGACCCTTCTGAATATTGGAAGGTTTCAAAGCCGTTTACCAAACTTGTAAGTAATTTTTGCTCCCATAGAAACTTAATTGCCTTTTATCCTTTACTGCAGTTGGATGACTCAATCATCAAAGCTATTGAGACTGCTCCTAACCAAGAGTTGAAGGAAGCTAAGGATCTGATCCTGCGTATTCGAAGGAGAAATTTGTATCAGGTGGTGTATCAGTACTTAACTGTTATCAACTGTGAATTATTCGTGGTAATCTATGAATCTCTTTGATTTTGCCACTGCATGTCTATTAAGAAACTGTATTCTTTTATCCATGACAGTTCTGTAATGAATATGCTGTTCCGAAGGACAAACTGGAAAATTTCAAAGATGTCACTGCTCAGGATATTGTTTGCTCCCAGGTCCTTTCAGATGTAGTGTTATAAAGTTATTTGATGGGAATTAAATGGTGAGCCTAATATCAGCGTCTTCTTCTTCGTCGTCTTTTCTTTTTCCACAGAAGAATGGTGGGGTGATACTAAAAGAAGAGGATGTTTCTGTCAGCAATGTGAAGATTGATTTGACTCGTGGAAAGCATAATCCCCTTGAAAGGTACTTGAAATGTTAAGGCTGTTTTGCTGAATATAGAGGGCCCATTTCCATTTATCATTGATACAATGAAAACATTAATTATTAACTAATATATGTACCATTTTCTTTTGATGCATGTATTCTTATCCAGCATCAACTTTTTCAAGGTATGCATACTTGCAATTTTGAACTCTTAATTTCTTAATATTTAAACTTGTGATTTCTGTAGTAGTAATTGTACTGTGGGGTCATGTAAGAAGCATGAGGTCATTGGTTCCAATCTCACACTTGTGGTCATTGCCTATACTAAAAAATTAGTACTATGGAGTGTTAACTCATAACTGTATGGTAAATTTATTGAGTGGTGATCGCTGAAATATTGTACGGTGAATTGTTAGCATGTGTGGTGCTGACTTAAGTCTTTATATGCCAAATGAAAGGTATAAAGACACTTGGATTGACTGCCAATAAAAATAACAATCCTCAAACTAGGATGTTAGTGATTTTCCTTTAATATTCGGGAGATTAATTTCAAAGAAGCAGTTGCTAAGGACCCACATCTGACTTTGACGCTTGAAGCGCTTTCTTTCTCAAAAATCAAGCCTTGGTTCTTATATACCTTTATTTGTACTGTAATTGAGAAGTTGTTGGCATTGTAGGGAGGGGTTGTTGGCATTGTAGGGAGGGGTTGTTGGCATTGTAGGGAGGATTTATTTTTAGAGGTTGTTGGCATTGTCAATCACATTTTATAGGGAGGATTTATTAATTGTAATGCTTTAGTTGTAAATGTTGTCTTCAGCAAGTTAGCACTTAGCACCTGTCTTCAAATTTAGGGGGGAGGTCAAAGGGGATTTATTATTATTATTTTGCTCATCATGATTTCTATAATTACATAGTGAAACTACATAATTATATAGTCGGGAATGTTGGGAGTCTTTATTGTTAGACAGGAAAATACAAGTAATAATTTTTCTGGTGGATGTTGCTAGGATCAATTCTTGTAATTGGTTTATCTATGTTCAGGATTATGAGAGCACGGAGAAATTCTCTATATCCGATGATCGTATAAGTCACTTGCTACCTTCATCTTATCAAGACATGATCGTGAGGGTGTACTCCAAAAAGCCTGAACTGGTCTGTGAATTGAAAACATCTCACTTTGATCATAAATACCTTATGTGGTTCCATTACCAATCCCATATTTTATAAATGCATTACAGGTAGAAGCAATCTCCGAGGCATTCGAAAACTTCCAGTTGAAAACATACGGCATCAAAGCACAAGTGCACGCTACACCAGACAAGAAGAAACGGCGCATTTTCTAAGGCACCGATCATAGATATCGCAATCCTGCAGTTTTACATCTCGAAAACAGTCAGGTAAATATAGAAGAAGAAAAAAAATTTCCATTCCATAGCTTAATACATTTGAACTTCATACATACAAACACATCAAAATATTATTAAGTAGATGTTTGATTTCTGCGATTGTTTTGCTCCCCTAAAACTACATTATAGATCACTTTGGGACAGCCCAATCCCACAATTTTGTAAAAACCGATGAAACATTAGTGTTTCTGTGTGTGGCTTGTTTGGTGTGTGTGAAACCCAATAGAAATATCTGAATGTGACATGACCTGTGGTCGCTATCTCGTTGTATTTGTGATTCAACTTTGAAGGAAGGCCTTGACAGTAATGTCGAGGCTGGCTCAAGATCACGAGAATTGTTACTGGTAAAGTAGGGAAAAAAGGACTGGGCTGTGGAGGTTGGACCCGTGAGTCTTATCCAACCCAGCCCAGTCCAATCCAACCCAAGTTCGTCTCATTTTTTTGTGTGTGGGTCCATCTGTTATTATCACAAGTCAAAAAGAGTAGGCTTTTTCACGTGCATGGCTGTGTTTTATGGCAGCAATATTGCCATAGTTGAAGGGAAATTGAAAAGATATGTATTCATTGCCCACAGGTTGCGTGATTTGATTTCCTCTTGTGTGTTCTGTGGGCAATAAATAACCAAAGCTCCTCTGTCGGTATAGTCAAGTAGTGTTGGAGAGCATGCACATAATGTTACAGCTAACTGCACATCTAATCTGTTCCCAGCTTGTGATTTGTTTCTCTATATTTGATCCCTACACTTCGTACCCACCACTTGTTTTGGTGTCGTCTCCTTGACAAGTAACAAAAATTGTAATCATATAACACGCTTTCATGTTTTTTAAGGGCAATGCCAACGGTTGGCCAGGTAGCCCCGGTGTTGAGCTTGCCACGGCGGGGGGAGGGGG
>JAYMSW010003640.1:0-11939 GCA_036897725.1 Erodium texanum
TACTACCAAGTCACATACTTGATGATCTTAGAAAGAGTAGATTAATATTCAATAAATAATCAAAACACAAGTGATTACAATAGTGCCATAACCTATAAATAATAATGTGTATATGATAAGATTGGCTCTAGGGCACAAAATATCTAACAATTCCTATTAGAAACATATTCACTAAAAAATTTAGCAAATAAATGGGTGTTCTTAAGGGAATCAAGCAAAGGCAAGTTGATCTCAATATTCCAAAACATGTTCAAGCATTTAACATATTGAGCATCTCTATTGCATTTAATTCCAAAGGAGAGGGAAGAGGTGGAGTCCAAGTTTTTGAATCAATCGAGGACTCCCTTACCTTCTTACCTTTGGCGAGTTCTTCTTCCATTATCTTGGCCTTGCTTCTACTTGAAAGCTTTGAGAGATACCTTCCTCTTGAAGATCCTCACTTAGTTTCCCCTTGGCTTTCACCGGTTCATCAATTGCCATGCCATCTCTTAAGGCGATGGAATTGACCATTTCAACTTGGTTCAACCCGGCATGGAGAGGAAAAGATACTAGAGCTAATGATTGCTCCAATTGGCGTTGCAAGGCTTGAATGATATCTTCTTGTTGCTTGACCTTACTAGCCATAGTCCCCATAGATTGAAATAGGAGGACATCTCTTTTTTGTCTCTCCCCTTCTTCCTTCCACCTTTATCTCTCAGTTGACTCCAATACTCCTTGTTTAATAACGAGTCTCTCTACTAGATTCTGTAAATGAGAGAATTGAGTCTCTCTACACGTACCGGAGCAGGTTCCCCTAGACACTTGACTTGCGGAAACATTATCAAAATTAACTAAGGCTGAGGTGGGGCTACTGGTAGCGATATGCTGGAGTATATGGAGAGCCAGAAATGAATTGACACGGAACCAAAAGCAGACAACCCTTACGCAGATCATCCATAATGCAAAGTCAGAGCTTCAACAATGGACAGAGACCCAAGAGACCAGTGGTAACACTCCTCATCTTCCGAGACCCATAACACGAGAGAAATGACATAAACCAGAGGACATGAGAGTAAAGGTCAATATTGACGGGGCACAATTTCTGAACTGGAGTGGGAAGCATTGTCATAGTGAGTCGTGATGAACATGGTTCTGTCTTGGTCCTATTCAACAAGCTTACCGTATTAGACAGATCCCTAATATTGGAGGCATATAGTGTACGGGAAGCTCTAAGCTGGATACATGCTAAAGGTTGGACCAACGGTCCTATAAAATTTGACTGCTAAGAAGTAGTGCTCCTCCTCCGGCAAGACAAGATACTTTTGTCTCCACTAGGCCTCATCATCCAAGATTGTAAACACGTGCTTCGACAAACAAGTCAGGTCTCAATCTCTTTTATTAGACGGAGTACGAATCAAGTAGTTCACAAATTAGCTCGAGATGCTCATTCTAATTCTGACCGAGTTTGGAACATTTTAGATCTTCTTCTAGCAATTCAGGCTATAATTGTATCTGATGTTATTCATTAATGATACACGAAAGTTAAAAAAAAAGTAGTAGATTTTTTTAATATTATTTTTAGGGGTAATTACACTTCACAACTATCAATGAAAAGTGTTTACAAGTCGTAATACTTTTCGAAGGTTATTACAATTTACATCGGTCAACATAAGTCTAGTTGCCAGTCTCTAACTTTGTTAAAATATGTATGAAATGACCAAAATATCACTCAATTTTTTGTCAAATAATAATGAACCCTTCAATGATTAAAAATACAGAAAATAATACAATTTTACCTCAACTGACATTTTTTTCCAGTTAATTAATAAAAAAATTATTATTATTATTTTCAATTAATATTTTTGAAGGGAAAATATGGTATTTTTTAAAAAAAAATACAAAAAGCTAACGAAATATTTTCACTTTGTGTTCAAATTTTTTAATAGTACAACTAAACCTATATCGAGTATGGATAATTTCATGTTATAACAACTTTTAAAATATATTAAAACTTGCAAAAACTTTCAAAAAAAAAAAAAAAACACTTGCACAAACTTTTTATTGGAGAGTAGTAAACGGTAGTTATCTCTATTTTATATAATGTACGCTATTTGTAATTTCGTCCAGAAAGAAAATTAGAAGACGAGGAAGAAAGAAGGACGCGGTCGTAAGATTGTCTTCCTCGTCGACCTGAGTCCAGCGGATCGCAAAACAAAGCACCTGGCAATGGCCCTGGTAACAAATGTTACTGCTGCCGCTTAAATTGGAGCTTCGGCGCACCTAAATGTCTAATCTCCGTCAAGTACAACACAACAGCTGGAGGGAGCAACGCTGAGCCGCCATAGGAGAACAGCTCACACCTTGAGGAGCTTTGACGCCGGCGGCGAAGAAATCGAATTGACCATATACCTGACTCAGATCGTTGTCGTATCACCAACAAATGGGTCGGATCTTTGAGTATTTTGTGGTTTGTGGGATTGGTCCAGAGATTCGAACCATAGATGGGGACAAGGGTTTCCATGGAGCTGGGTTCACGTACTTGCCTTCTCTGCTGGATCAGTACCCTCCCGTCGACCACTCTCTCTACCCTCCTCCTCCCCCTCAGCTCTCAACTGTATGTCATCTTGGCTTAAATTCTAGTTTTTCTCTCTCATTGGAATCATTTCTCTTGTAACCTTGAACACCTGCTAAAGATTGTACCCTACTTACTGTATATTTTGAATTTCAACTGGGTTACTGTAAATCTGCATTTGCTTTCACAAATTGGTTCTTGGGTAATTAACAATTGTTGCTGTTAAGTTACATTTTTGGATCTTATACTGAATGGATTTCTGGTGGATGCTGTCTTAATGCAGTGTGTCCTGCCTGCTGGTGTTCAATTCTATACAGCAGGCTTTGTTGAGGACGATCCATTGACTTTTCCACGCAGCTATCCAATTGTTTTGACTGGTGTGTTTATTGCCTATGCACACTTTCTGTTGCAGTTCTTGGAAAATTGTTCACATGCATACATCTTTTCCATATTTAATGTTGTACCCCGCTGCAGAGGGTGATGGCTCAAAAATCTACGTTAGTTGCATTGCTTTCAGAGATCCAGTCTGTGAGGATATTGCTGAAGCTTACAGTATTCCTGCCAATTCTTTCGCTGACAAATGTATCTGTCTTGTTTCACGGTTGCCTTGTTTCCATGTACTTGGTGATGCACTCGAGGAACTATTTGCTCTTTGCTTTTCCTCTACTGGGAGTAGGTAAGCGTTCCTTTTTTATATTAGGGTTCTTAATTTCTTTTTATTCTGCAGGAATTTGCTCTTTCAATTATTTATCTTTGTTATTCTTGTATTTCTCTCACACACATACACATATATTGGATATTATTTTGAAGTTTTGAATAAATCATTTAGCCTTCCAAAATCGGTGAATGTATGGTATCCATTTATATTGAATTTGATGATCCTAGCCCTGCAACAATTTCAGCAAGCCTTTGTGGGATGTTATAGCTTATACGGTGTCCAGCGTACCATTGCCTACTCCTGGAAAGAACAGAGTCTTATTTTCTATTGAGAATAGACTGCTTTCTGTAGATGCTCCACCGAAGGAGGGCCTCCCCCATGCTGATGTATGTGCCCCTAAAGCTTCTTTCTCTATTTATCTATGTTACTTCTTTTGCTGATCTAGTTGTTCAAATTGACCTTATCTTCTGAAAACTATTTGCTATTTAACCACCTGCAGATATCGTTCCAGCCACTGGTACAGTGCTTGGATGTTGACAACTTAATTTTACTTTTCACAGCTGTGTTGCTCGAAAGGAGAATCTTGCTTCGATCATACAAGTATGGTATTACTGCAAAGTTCAAAAATTGAGATTTGAAGTGTTACATAAAGCAAAGTCATTTGCCCTTTTTTAGTTGTCCGTTGACTAGCATTCTTTCTCACAATTAAGAATGGTTTAGAATCTTTCTATGGTGGGTTGTCACTTGTCAGTTCTTTCTGCATATGGATTTTAATTTTATATTGTTATTGCCATTGTTTCTACCTCCATTGTATATTTACTCACTATTAATCATTAAAATATGCAAATATAGTATTAATTCTGTTGCATTTAGGTTTACCATTGGATTGTGATTATTTTCCCATTCATGCACAACTTTTATGTGCATCGTTCTTTAATTTTTCTCTGCAGGTATTCACTGTTGACTATTGTATCGGAGGCAATTTGCCATTTAATTTATCCATTTCGGTGGCAGGTAATTAGCACAAAAATAGCCTGCTTCCTATGCACATCCATACAGATCGTGTTATGTTTTTTATGTTTCCATTATTTATTATCTTCCCATCAGGGACTGCAGTAAATATATATTTTCATTTAATACTAAACAAATCAATACTTGATGCTTTGATATGAGTATTTCAGTAGGCTGTCATCTAATCTCTCTATGTTTCTTTTGCTGAAGCATGTCTACATTCCATTACTATTTTTCAGTGGAGTAGACTATATTGATGCTCCTACGCCATACATGATGGGTCTCTATTCAGGTGTTGATACATCCTATCTGGCTATGGATGGTGTAAGTTTTATATAAACATATTAGCTAGCTTTGTAGTTTTCTGCAGTTATTTTTTGTTTTAATTTCTGTTTGTGCTCTATATTATGTTTATTAGAACACAATTTTGTCAGTCTAATTTTATTTTGTAAAAGGAATATTATAGCACTTATAAGTATTATGTTTTCTGCTTAAGTGTTTTCATAACTGATTTTTGCATTATTATCTCTTACTGCTTGTATGTATACCTTACTACCTTCTCCCTGTTTTTAGTTAGTTATCTGTTTGTGTGTTTTTAAATGTTCAAAATATATTGATAAACAGGAGACAAATATATGCAGCTTGCTAGGAATCATATCATTAAATATTTATATTTTGTCCAAATTGTCCTTGCTTTTTTTCTTATAGGTGGTTGTTGTGGATCTTGAGTATAACCGTATCAGCACAACAGAGGAAATACCCCCTATTCCAGAGCCCGAATTAGGTTCCTTGCGTGATGAGATAAGAAAGCTTTTACACCCTAATGTTGTGGGGATAGATCAGATGAAAGCTGATGTACTGGGTACATTTGAGCAATATCCTAAAGGTGTCAACAAGCCTTGGGGAGAGGATCATGATCTTCAGTTGAGGTAATACTGTAATGGTCACATGGAATATTCATGGAACACCTGTTGTTTTCCTACAGTCAATTGGTTTTGGTTCACCCGCAATCTGTGACGTAGTTTCACTAGTACTATCATGCTCTAAATTTAGCTTGCAAATCAGTCCAATGAGCTCGTATTTGCTTGTTTCCTTGCTTTAGCTGGCTACATGATACTAGTTCTTGCGTGGGGTTTGATGCCATCCTTTGTATCTAGGCTTGTTCTCATTATTGGTGACTGAGCTAGTCATTAGTTTATGCAGGTTTTGGTGCAGCAGAAGGTTGTTTCAAGACGATAGTAAACCATTTGCTTTAGGGAGAAAGAGAACTAAATAGTAATAGTAATAGTAATAGTAATAGTAATAGTAATAGTAATAGTAATAGTAATAGTAATAGTAATAGTAATAGTAATAGTAATAGTAATAATGTGTCTGCCTACTCAAATTCCAAACAAATATATACATATAGCTAATCGTCTAAAACTAACTAGAACTAGGAAACATAAAACAACCCAAACCTAAAGCAATCCAATCCTAATATAATACGGAAACTTATGGATCCAATTCTAATATAATCAAGATTGCTCAAAAGGAGAAACAAGCTACATACAAAGGCAAGAGCCAAACTAGTCGACCATTTAGTACCAGAGCCAAAGCCCTTTTATGTACCCCTAATAAATAAGACTCAACAACTCTGCAAGGTCTATTTTTGTAGTTGGAAGTGAGAGGTCTTGCATTTAAATCTTCACTCCTATTACTCTATTAGTTAAAAATTTCAAGTCAAACCGGGTGATGGCAGTTCTTGTTAGCATGAATTTCATTCATTTACTATAAAAATGGGCATGTTCTGTGTCGAATGAGTTTGCACCAGTCAACATATATTATCTTTTGCCTGTATTTAGGGCTTTAGATGTTGCCTTTTATCGCTGCTGCTGCTCCTCATTGGAGGACGATACTTGTATCCAAGCTATGAATCACGGTATAGTAGCCTCAAGCCTTTACCATGTCCATTATTTAAATCGGAACATAGGGGTATATGAGAAAGTTTGTTGGTTTGGTTGAGTAAAAGTAAGGAAATTATGCTAGAAGATCAGGAATATGTCTGTTGGAACTTATGTGCAGTTATGCATATCTTGTAAATATGTTGGATGCTAACATGATCGTTTGGATGCTGGACTTTAGGCCTATTAGGTCACCCGATATCCATTATAACTGGAAACCAAACTACTATCTCCTATCTATTGAACTGTTGGTTCTGGTAAATGAGTTTTAGATTTGTTCTCTTATAACATTTTCTCATTTGAATATCATATCAACTTATGGATATATGTACACAAGTACAACATTGATGTGCTAGACTCTGTAAATTTGCAAATTAATTTTCAATTTCTTTTGACTGTTGAAGGTGCTTAATGTTGAACTCTTTTGACAACTTCAAGCGCTAAAATTGTCATGCTATTTTTTATTTTGCTCCAGAAGCAGAAGCTCTTTTCTTGCATCTCTTTTTGATTTTTATAACATGTTAGTGCAAAATTATCATTACATGGAGGATCCCAGCTGTTGTAAGAACTCAATATTAAAAGTCAGATTATTCGTAAGTTAATTACTATTTGTTTAATATAATTTTTGCAGGTTGATATTCTTGAAGTTTTTTGTGTCACTTTTAGGTGGCTACCGCAATTTCGTAGTACGAAAATACTACCCTCTTCTTCTTCTTTTAATTTTTTTTACCATCATTTCGTATTATTGTTCTTCTGTGAAATGTTTTTTCTTTATATATTTTTTTTACAGGAGAATACTGCAACTCAAGTCTTCAACTCTCAAGCATTCTTGAAGATGCGCTCTCGGTCAACCAACAGACCACCAGAACCCATGGTGATGTTACACAATTCAAGACATGGATATCTTATAAATCATCTTCAAGTAGCGCATGCATTGATATGGTTTTCTAGTTGCTAATTTTTGTTGATCACATCTATTTTTTTCTCACTCAATTAATATATCTTAATACCGATAGTTGTGTACAATAAATACAATGGACAAAATGCTCTTCTCGATGAAAAGTGCTATTCTGCTATTTATTTTTTCCTTCAGTTATCACTTATCAGCTCCATTCACTATTTAATCTCCTGTGCTGTCATCGTGTTGTGTTGATTATATAAATGAACAATATATGTTCTCTTGGTCTTATACAGATATCCCAGTTCTTAGACACTCAAGGGTTCTTGGATTATCTGGAGAGAGGAGTTGGTTCAGATGAAAGAAATAATAATCTCCTTGACAAGCTGCAAGATGCAATTGGAAGGGGTCAAAATCCTACTTCAGTTCTACCCTCATCTTTGTTAAATCCTGAAATTGTAACAATATCTGATCCCGGTGTGGGAATATCAGGTAAATTTGATGGAACTATTTGTATAATACTCAATAATACAGCTTGTGTAAAGGATTCAAAGTCTACGATACTTTGAGTTGGATATTATTACATTCATTTTCTATTTACTTGTGTATTTTTTCAGGATCAGGTGCCAAATATACTTATGATAGGTTCCCTTTGAACGTTAGAACTGAGGAGGAAGGAGAAAAGAGGAGGCAGATTCTTGCAGCAGCAAGTGGGGCTTTTGAATACTCAGGAAAGCATACTCCTAGGTAGTATTAATGTTTACTTGCAGGGCTATGTGTATATAGTATATATGCAACTGCAGACATTGCCTGTTATGTAGGTTTCCATCATAGCTGTACAGTTCTTAATTTGTATTCTTTCTGTATCAGTTCACCTTCTGTGCGGATAGTTAAAGATTCCAAAGTAGACAGTCTTAGTCCGATGGAGAGGGCTGTAAGTTCTTTTGCATTATAGTCATGGTATGCCAGTAGGGTGCTAGTGGGAACTTTAAGTTCATGCTAAATTAAATTATGATGTTTTACAGGCAGAAAGAGAGCGCATGGTTTTGGACATAAAGGTTAAGCTGCAGGTACTACTTGATTGCCTTTTCCTTTTGTCTTATTAATTTAACTATTTCTTGTCGGGTTATACAAATTTTGTATCTTCATTGATATCAGTATTGGAGCTTTACATTGAATAAATCCTCCTGCCCCATTTGGTTGATCTCTATGAACGGTTCTTTTATTGTATTTTCTAACTTACATGGTTCTTCTCGATTGAAGTCATCTTTATTTTATTTTATTTTATTTATTTATTTATGAGCAGCTGAAAACAATTTATATCATCAAAAGGGAAATATTCCAAGAAGGAATTACAACCCTAGATTACAAAGGGATACAGAATATGTCTGTAGTGTATGTCCTTCAGACAGTTACAAAAGGCTTGAGATTGCATAACAGATTAAATCAAACTTGAGAAAAAGATCTATGAAGTAAAAACAGTAGCTAGAATAAGGAGCATGGTCTTCCAACCAGCTGTCAAAGGAGGGGGCATTGCAAACAAATTTCGAAGGAGAAGGTGTGCATCCTATTTACTACCATTTCCACCGGTTCAAGAACTTGAGAAAAGATTGCCGTGTTCTTGATAACCAAATGTGCCAGAGAGTGATTCACAATATCCTTCCCTAAGGTCGTCGATATTTGTGAAGGAGAGTCAAATATTGCCATTGCAGAATCAGATCTTGCACAGAAGAGAGAAGGCAGCTTTTAATCCGCCACCAAGGAAGGGTTTTATTCCATATCAGCCATGATCGGTAACAAGTGAACAGGACATGAATACCATCTTCAAAAGACATCTTGCAGAAAATGCAGAGACATTCTGCAATAGAAAGATTTACACCCCTCTCCTCCAAAAAACACTTGGTAGAAAAAGCATTATGCGCCGCCAGCCAAACAAAAACTGAAACTTTAGGGGGAACCTTGAAAGACCAAAGAATTTTAGCCCACTCAAATTCTAAACAATCATCCTCTTCTGACAACTTCTCATAACACTTCTTAACCAAGAAGTCATTAGAGCTTTTAAGCCATGTCAATTGGTCCAAGGAAGAGGCCACTGGCCTGTGATCAGAAAGACCAACCTTATTCGGCACACACACTCTTCCAAAACGAGTCCTTTTCAAAAGGCAAAGCGCCACCACCATTTTGCTAAAAGACTTAGATTAGTTTCATAGAGGCTCTTAATACCCAAACCGCCATAGTTTTTACGCTTAGTCACTGTTTTCCAACCAATTTACGCAAGGGCCTAGAACCAGAAGAACCACTCCAAAGAAAGGATCTTTGAATGATTCAAAAATTTGCAAAGCCTTCCTAGAGCTTTATATAATGACATGTAGACAACTGGTAAGATAGAAAGAGAAGATTTAATAAGCGTGACTCGGCCACCCAAGAAATTGATTTGGTTTGCCAAATAGCAAGAGATTTCCTATATTTTTCAATTACCGGTGACCAAGAAGCAATCAATCTCAGGTTTGCACCCAGCATAAAGCCCAAGTAGACACTAGGGAGCCGTCCTACAGCACAACCAAAAGTGCTAGCCAATGTCTCTGCTTCCAAGGATAGTCCATTGTCAAGAAAGAGCTTAGATTGGAAGAAATTGATGCTGAAGTCATCTCTCAGTGCTGTAATTTTTGTACTATTTCAATAAAATATTATGATCATGATATATCAATACTGAATTTATTCATTAGCTGGATTTGATAATTAAGCTTTGATTTTCAGTATGAGGATACTTCATTGTTTCCATTCTTTACCATTTAGGAGAAACTGAAATAAGTAAATAAATCCTCTTAGCCTTAACTGTAATAAACAAAACTCTCGTAGTTCTGAACTATCTATCTGATTTTCATGAGTTACAATGGTATAGTCATTCAGTTGAGAAGGTAAATTCACATAGTGTGGTTTCTAGCATTGATGCCAAAACTTGAACTTAAGTCACTTTTTCTCAACTCTTTGTGTTTTCTCTTGTTTTATGCTAAATTTCAATTTTCACACCTCTCTCATGAATGTTGTTCATCAAATAGTGAATGGACCTGATACTCGCACACATACACAGAGTTAGGTTTCTACTTTTTATTTGTGATTATTGTTTTAAGGGATGTTGTACATGAAATAGTGAATGGACCTGATACTCGCACACGTACATAGAACTAGGTTTCTACTTTTTATTTGTGATTATTGTTTTAAGGGATGAGGTTTACTTTGATATCGAACAGGGTTTGTGGCTGCGCCTTTTGAAATTGGAAACAACAGACGATCCACTTTCATCCTTTGAATATGGCACAATCCTGGGTATGCTTCCATAATACATGAGCTCTTGTTTATCAATCGGAATTACATATTTGTGAAGGTCCTGCCTATCAATAGCTCATAATATATTGGATTTGCAGCTTTGATTGAGTCTGATGCAGAGGGGATTGGTGGAAGTGGGTTTGTCGAATGTATAAGAGAGCACATACATTCAGTATGTTATTCTTAAAATCATGAACTTTGTAGTTTACTTACAGCTTTAAGCTAACTCCATTTTCGTTTATGCTGTCAGGGCTGGCACTGCCAATTAACTGATGAACAGTTCATTGCAGTCAAAGAATTGGTACGTAAATGTAACTTAACTAGTTCTTACATGAAATCATATGATATAGCCTATAGGGTTAGGCATGATTGGTCGAAACATTGAAAGGTTAAACGGACTATTTTATGATGTTTCACAAGGTTTAGTGATTCAATATTTTTCATTATGCAAGCTATACTATAGCTCTGTCATCATTTATGTACAAATATAAGAGAAATTGCACAAAACCAATTATATGTGATTTTTAATCCCCCACTTTTAACTAAAAAAGTATGTCAATCATTTTTAAGTTTCAACTTATGTTTAAAAAGATGGAAAATTTGCTAATCTTGTCTTTAAAAATGTGATTACACCATCATTATGTCATTAGTGCTGATCCTCCATTGTTGGATCAGCAAAAGCTGTTCGCCCTTCTGTCTCCTCACCCTTTGCCTTTCTCTCTCCGTTTGTTCTCCCTCTTAAAGAATGGTAAGGCGAGCTACTATCTCGAGTTGACACAACGATTGTGGCGACGACCTTCTTTGTCTGCTCTCCCTACATCCGCCTTTTCTTGTTGGCGATCTGGATCTTTTTCTCTTCCTCTATCATCCCTTTTGCTTCCCCGATTGCTTGAGTGCGTCCCCAAGCTTAGGTCGAGAGGATGCTCACAAATCGAGGTTGCACCATGGTGAACCTCAGATGGGAAGTGACCATGAATTTAGTTTTATTAAAAAAGTTGTGCTAGGGTAATTTGACTTTTTGCTCTATTTTTAATGTTGTCAGTGACCGTGCAAATAAAAAAATAGTTTATAGTGCTGAAGTGGCATACTAAGCTAATTGTGGTAAATTAAAAAAACGCATATAATTGACGTTTTATTTGTTGCAATTTTCCCTAAGTATAAGTATTGCATAAGGGAACCTTTTTAGAGCATGGACAATGTAGGGAACCCACCGACACGACTACTTGGGCCAGTGTGGGAGGGTCGTGGGTTCCGAGTTCCAAAGTATCCAAAGCGTCAATGAGTAAGGAGGCGAAGACACGCAAGGCACGTCTTCCGCCTAAGGGACACTATATTGGCGACACGCGACGTGGGTTTGAAAAAAAAAAAGAAAAAAAATATAAAAACCGCTAAGTTTATAAATACCTAACTTACCCAATACTCAACCCATCTAATTTCTTCTTTCGAATTCTTACTACCTATTTCTCACAATCATCCTCAAATTTGGGTTCTTTTGGTGTGTTGAGGGGAAAGTCCACAAACTTCATTGAGGGTGATAACTGTCCACTCAACAAT
>JAYMSW010003641.1:0-11938 GCA_036897725.1 Erodium texanum
TTAATATTCATTTTAAAATTATTTAAATCTGAATAATATTATTTAATAATACTTATTACAATTATTGGTAATTATTTTATAATCTTTATAATTATTAATAAGGAAAATTTGATATCTATTAATTAAGTTTGAAAAAAAAAATATCAAAAAAGGAAACATATTTACTAAATTCTTATTTGAATATCAATCAAAATAAAATCTATTTATTAAATTCTAATTTGAATATCAATTAAAGGAAATATATTTATTAAATTACGATTTGAATATTAATTAAAAGAAATATATTTTTAAATTCTGATTTGAATATCAATTTTTAAAGGAAATATATCAATTAGATTATGATTTTATTTAATAATTAATGGTATTTATTAGAAAAAAAGAAAGAATTGAAAAAAGAAGAAGAAAAGAATACAACGTTCCTTCTTTACGTTTTTTTGTCTTCTTGTCCACGTGTCGACGCGTAATTGTCCCGTCCTTATCCGTCGCAACAAAAGCGTGGCCCATTCAAAACGTCGTTAGCGTCCGGACGTGACGACGGATAATCGAAACGTCGCAAGCTTTACAATAGTTCAGCAACGATGACGCTTCTACTTAGCATCCACAACATCGCACCGCGGTGGATGCTCTTATCATTTCTATTTTAACAATCAATTACAAAATCGACTAAACAAATTACTGAATAAACCATTTATTTTGATTAACGCGAGGTCTATATTGAGGCTGCGAGTATTGTATGTCAAGTAGGATACGTACGTGGTGCAAGTTCCAAACTTATGGAGTAATTTGCTGAGGCTATAAATAGGGAATGTACGTATAGAAGTGAAATAAGCAAATTATAGACCTTATCATCTTGCAGCTCCATATGACGTGTGATCGTATAGAATTTGAACACTTCGACAAAACTGTTAGATCCCTACGTCAAGACAAGGTTATATTTGTCAGAGTCTCATATCCACAAAAATATGACTCCAACCCAAAAGTTCGAGCATTTAAGTGAATCGGGCTTTAATATGGTATCAGAGCCTGATTCATTCATACCTACACCCTTCAATACCCTCCTAAGTTCGATCAAGTCCCACGATCCACATGCCAAGTCCTACGTCAAGACAAGAAAACACATGAATGAAAATTTTAACTCATATTTTATATTTTGGTTTACGAATAGCTCAATTTTCTTAGGCATGTGACAAAATTTACGTCGAAGCTCCAAAAACATCAAAAATAAAAAATGAAGAAATGTCAATAGTTAACGAAATTTTTTTAAAAAAGTAATTTGTAATAGATAACCTAAAATGAAAATCGCCTGGATTGCATATATTTAGCAATTTTGAAAAACGCTTGCTAGCAAAGTCATTCGTAATGAATATTTGATCGCATATTTATCTCAATTGATATCATAAATAACAGATTCAATTTCGCTTGTGACATAGTAGAATGAAGATAAGACTTGATCAACTTCGGTTTCAAAAAATCTAGGCGGGCCTCCGAAAAATAACCGAGAACTAATTAGAGATTAATCGAATTTGTTTTCTTACTTTTTAAATAAATTGTTATATACAATCCAAATAACAATTATATTGTATAAAAAAACCATTAATAAATAATATTAATAAGAGGCACAATATATCATGTCTTAATTTAAAAAAATAATTATAAAAAGTAAAATGTATTAGATGAATAAAAATAATCATGAAAGATAATATATCATAAATACATCAAAAAAAGCAAGGGAGCATCTTATCAAAAAAAAAAAACAGCAAAAGAGCGTATACATGATAAAAATGTCAATTACAGGACTTAAACCTACAGTCAAGTGGTCATAAGAGCAAGCTATAAACCACCTAAGCTAAAGACAGTTTTGAATCTGTAAGCCCTATAATATTTATATAGAAGCTAATCTCCAGGCTGTGGGTTGGCTTGGTTAGGGGCCCTGTATTAAGTAAGTTCTGAGTGTATTAAATTTTTAGCATCATTGTCAGGGACAACAATTAGTATTTAGTTTATCTTTATTTTAATTATTTAGTAGTTATCTCTTGTCGTGTAGATTTTGTTATGCAAACAAGATCTCAAAAATGGCCTTTCAATCATACATTAAAGGATGTAGATTACTCAAGACATGGAAACGGGCTTTGAGATCATCAGCTCCGGGGCCGGTAAACCGATGGCCATCTCTACGCGTATGCCAATAGATTCTTCTGGAAACTCAAACACGCATCATTGGGCTTGAAAGGGATTGGGCTAGTTTATAATTGTTTGGGCCAGTTCATAAGTTTCCGTTCACTGTGGTTTGAATCATTTTAAATCTGGGAAATTGCAACTATTCACTCTTAAACACGGTTGAGAATGGAGATAATGTAAATTGAGTCGTGGGGACATATGGTGGTAAAGGGCGGGAAGTCACGTTGAAACTTTGTAAATAACCAAATTGGACACATCTCCTAACAATTTCATTCACTATTTTTCAGATTTTAATAATTTATTTTGACATTCAACAGAATGGGGGCAACTTAGTCTCTTCACTTTCATTTAACTCTGTTAGAGATAGTGCAACATAAAAAAAAGATCAGGATCATGGTCTGTACCGGAAAATAAACGACAGTCCTTTTGACAAATGGTCTCCAGAAGACGATACTTTTTTTTTTTTTGTAATTTACCTTATGTTCTAAGCAGTTCATACTTTCATTAGTAATGGATAGGAATGAAATATCTGTTTACAGTACAGTTACAACTCTCAGCGCATGCAATATGATATGGGTATGGCCAAAGCCGATATAATGCAGAATTGAAGCATTATTGACCACCCAAAGTGCCAACGGCCTCCTTCAGAAGTCCCTGTGCTTCTTCTCTCCTCCTAGCAAAAGGAAACAATAATTCGAACCAACTTGTCACTATGACATGTCAATGCAAAGCTCAAACATAGCATTATGGTTATTATACATACATAATTCGTAATCTTCTTCTGTTTAAATGCTGAAATGAAAATAGGTTCATGCTCGCTATGATGGGTTATTTACCACAGATCTGCTTTTCAATTTCAAAGAAAGTGGAGATGCACATGATACCAAAATAATGAACGGTTTCCAACTACGTATAAAACCTCATGTATCGACCATCTGTCTGATAATGGAGAATTTTCATAGAACCAGTATAAAAACTCACTTCTAAGCCATATTTAGCCAACACATTTTGCAAACAAGTAGAAGTTATTGCAACACTACTGTATCTCCAGCTTGTGCCAGAACTTAATAGTTAATTGGTAACAACTAAACTAAGTGGTTGACAGATCAAGCTTGCCTTAGCTATTAATATGCTAGATTAAGACTTAGTTACAAAAGGTCAGCTAACCCATACGAAAGTTTTCAGCCCAAGTAAACTTAAATGAACTTGTAGACATGCATAATGTACTGGACAAACCCTAAAAAGTTACTTCATTGTATAACAATAAATAGAACATAACTACTTCTCGTAAATACTGAATAAAAGATAGTCATCCTCCTAAGTAATAATGTATCATTTTTTTTTATCGGAGTAATAATGTATCATTAATGTTATTCCTAAACATTTTTGTTAGGATTAGCTTTTGTTTAGGGAGTTGGCAATGATTGGCCAAGTAGGGGTTCAATGTTAGTAGTTTGATGATATTACCTTAAGGTATATACATGTAATTCATAGAAAATTAAGCAAGAAATTCTTCTGGTCTGTAACCCTACAACTTTATTAAGTATACCTCTTAATATCCTCCACAGCTTGTTTACGTCGTTGTATCTGCAGTTCCAAAATGTGAATCAATGTTGCTCTAGCCTGGTGAAGAAAAAGAACTGCATTACCATTGCACTTTACAAACTGAAATCTCAAACAGAGGCAACAAGCAAATATACAACCTTGTTCTAGTAATATGGACCTGATGAGGACGCAATGAATTGAGAATGTGATGCAAATTTTTAAATAAGGGATATATCCTCCACTTTTCTAGCATATTGAGATGGTCTCTCAACGAGAACATCAGCAAGCTCCAATATGTGCAACTGCAATTCTCTGTTAAGCAACCTCAGTTCTTTCTTGAAATCTATAAAAGAACACGTATTTATTAGACCACACACAACGAATAATCGGATGCCTAAATTATTTGAATACAACTACGCATGCACCATACACTCTTGATTTGAATGGAATTGTCATGCAATAGACCATTCTTCACTCCACCTAGGTTATAATCTAACAGCTCTTACTTCTAAAAGACTGGTACTTAGAAATGCTGGACCAACTGGAAAAAAAAAGTTTCTTGCCCTCAATACATGCAGATCTAAAATCTAGTTAAAAGCAACCGTACAGTAAGAACAAACCAGTGACTAGGTTATAGCTAATTAAAGAAAAGAAGAGGAAAGAGACAACTTTTAAGGGGAAATTATTAAAATAAAGTACAATTTTTAGCAAGTACGGAGTAATATAAACATGCATAAGTGGAAAAAACAAACTTACCAACATTTGGTCCTTTCGGGTACAGTTGACGAACCCCCTGTTCTTCCAAGCTTGGAAGAACATCATCAGTCTACATAAGAGAGGGGAAACAAATGCTAAGTTTTAGACCAAAAATAGTGATCAAATGCCAATTTTGAAGTCATACTCAGAACATAAAAACCCATGAAGGTCATACATTGTATGATGGGAAAAGGGAAAATATAAAACTCAGTAATCCGAAATAACATATAAACTTCAAGAAATTGAGTTTGCATTTAATGATTCTCCTACTTTATTGACCCTGAAAAATACAAGGGAAACAGAAACCCTTATCATATCTGATAATCCTAAGAACTGAAGCCACTTTCTCGCATTTCAATCCCTCCTTCCCCTAATAATCTCATACAAAGAAAGTCAATTCTAAAGTATTTTTAGAAAAAAACATATTTCATAAAAGCTGACAAAAAAAGGGATTGCACTACACTGAAATATATGCATGAACTGAAAACAATAGAGAAAAAATAAAATAAACTCACAGTATAATTACCACCGTAGCAAATGTAAGTCCCTTCAATGGGAGGGGGAGGCTCTGGAGCTGATTTAGGGTCTTGAATGTAGTCCTTGTAGAGCCTATAAAATGGTGGTGGTGGCGGATAAGTGGCTGTTGCCATCACAAACGCTCTGCAACAAAACCTAAATCTCCAACAAGTTCAATGAGCCAAAATAGAATCAAATGCACAGTAAATCACTACATTCATGTATATGACACTGAAATTGTGAAGTTAAAGCAAGAATCTACCTATAGAGCACAAAAAATCAGAACCAGATTGCAATTATCACACTTCAATTCAGGTATATGCTATACTGGGCAAGAAAATACAGCGGAGGACGATACAGTTAAATAGATTAGGAAATTAACCGGAAGGATCAAATAGTAGCTCGATGTCGAGAGCTAAAACGCTGAGTTCTCAAGCCGGAGTGAAAAATGCGGCGCAGGAGATCAGAGAAGGCGTGAGAGATCACTTGTGCAAGCACCGGTTGAAAATATGGTGCTGAAAAAACTCGGTAGCTTGTCCGGTTTCGGATACCGGCGAGAATTCACTGGAATTCGGCCGGAGGTTTCAGATGGCTGAAGGAGGAAGCGGTGGAGGAGTTCAACAATGGTTATGGTTCGGGGGTTGCTCTTTGGCTTATGAATGAGAGTTGAGAGTGTCTAGAAGAAGGGTACGGGTGTAGATATTGAGGAACACCAGGGGTATTTTTGGAAGACTGGATATATTAGCTCGTTTTTGGTGTTAAACGACCAGTCGGCCCACCCGCCTTCACAATACGACGAAGATTGTGGTCGTCGCTGCCATTCTTATAAACTTCGCTCACCGTTCGTCGTCAGCGAGAACAGACAGTTGAGTCTGTAAATGTTAGGGTATAAAAACCCAAATTTTTGAGTTATCTCTGAGAAATGAACGAGAAAATGCCACGAACACCAGAGGTAGATCCATCGTTTTTCTCACTTCTGGAATTTTCTTGGTACCCAATTGATCTCAATTTTTCCCGGGACTTCTCTCCAATTATTGTGTCGTTGATTTATGGTATTTGAGTCCAGTTTTGTCTCTGTCTACGCAATTTTGTTGTCAGATCTATAGAATATCTAATTGGAACTGGTAATCTTTTGGAGAACTGTCTGATTTATTTTTTCTTGAAATGCCATGATTTGGAGCAGTCCTAAAAAATTCAGCTGAATTGTTGAATGTTAATATTAAAACAGGAAAGAAATGAGTTTGATGAATTGATAGACATGGAGATAGGAAAATGATGTTGGGATATTCTCTATAGAAATGATTGCTAAAGGTGGGTTCATGTAGCCAATACTGTATGTATAATTGGCTTCTTAGGGCTATGTTCATGGGCAATTGGGTCTTGAAAATCTTCATTTCTAGTCTCTAGTTATCGGTTCTCTTGCTTTGGGTAGTGATTTGTTGTAGCTAAAATTTGGCTGTAGGTTTCTTTATGCATGGATCCTCTTGCAACTGATGTCAAACATGTAGCAGAGAGGATCGAAGATGGCAAAAATAAAGGCCCCTCGTTTTGTTGTGACCTCTATGACACTGAATTGGTACATGAAGTAGCTCTAGAATTGCTCCCAGGATTAGCCACAGCTTGTGTCGACAACACAACCGGCGATGTGTTCCAGACCCCCATTTCGGTTGCTGTTGATGTGAGAAAAGAAATGATGGAATATCTTACCCAAAGAAGTGAAAATTTTGTGGCTGAATCTGTAATCTTAGAAAGTGAAAATGAGGCAGAAAACTCGGACCATCCTTGTGAGATCATTTCTGTTTTTATCGATGAGTTCACGAGTTCGAAGAGGAACTTGTTTAGTAGGGTTTCGGGATGGTTACTGAGCGAAAAGAGAGAAGACAAGATTGATGATTTCCAACAAGAGATGGAGATAAATGGGTTTTGGCCAATGGAGAGAAGAGAACCGATCAGTCAGACTTTGATGAAGAACGTTGACTTAAAGAACATATTCCACTGTAAGATGACATTTAGCTCTGCTGAAGAGCTCGCTGAGCATGTTCAAAGCTGCAACTTTAGGACGGTTACTTGCAGAAATGAGGGTTGCTCAGCAAAATTCATTGCAGCACACTTGGAGAGGCATGATTCGTTCTGTCCTTACAAGATACTTCCATGTGAACAGTTGTGTCCAGCGAGCATCATGAGGCGTGAGATGGATAGGCACTGCATAACTGTTTGTCCTATGAAGCTTGTGAACTGCCCTTTCTACTCAGTGGGTTGTGAATCCACTATACCATACTCTACACTTGAGCAACATCATTCGGAAAGTCTCCGATCTCATTTGCGCTGTGTTCTTCAAGGTATTCACAAGGGAGCTTCTACTGAAGATCTGGAAAAACGACTAGAGCAATTAGAAAAGGTAAGATTCATGAGTGGGTTTGATTTTTGAATGTGTTTTGTTTGAACAATTGACACATTAGCATGTTTCGTGCATACTTTCTCATCTTATTTTTAAGACACTTACAACATCTTGTGCTTGTGTTTTGACTGTATGCCTGGTTTTCCTTGTGTACTGACCGTTTCTTGGACAAGAATAAACAACCCGAGAGCTTTCGGGTGTCTATGCTTTTTTTAGGTTATCTAGAACATGTACCTATTTCACTTATCTTTTGCCATTATAGTTAATAATGTAGATTCTAGAAGAATCTCGTTTTTCACTGTCATCTATTCAATGCTATACCTTCTTATTTATCCATGAAACCTTGTTGTATTCATCTTAACATTTTCGTGTGATTAAGTTTTTATGTGCTGGTTAATTCATCTTGTTTGAGTTGTTTTGACACTCGATTTTTCAATTCTTAGTTCTAATTCAAAAATTAGGTTATTTCCTGCAGATAATATATGCAGGACATAACTAGATGACTGAACTGAAACATGTAATTTTGAAGCCAGATTAATTCCGAGGGGTTTAAAATCATATATTCAGTTGAAGAAGGTGTTATGTTGCAGGACATTACTTATTGAGCCATCTGCATTTAGCTAGCATTGGTTTATTTTTCAACCCTTCATCCATTGTAATTTTCATCTGTACTCCACATTGCTTGCTCGGTGGAAAAATCTGAAGAAACTCAAATTTAGATTTCTCAAAACTTCAGTGTTGGGCATAACTGAGCAAATGTTAATTTATAAAGCTGAACTGAGTAAGTCAGCTCGCTAGGCTTACTTGCTAAGTGCATAGAATTATATGTAGTACGTGAAATTTGCAATTTGATGTCCTTCGATGCTATAAGATACCACTAGTTACGTGACACGTACAGGATTAAGATCAAAACTTTCTATTTTCTGAAACAGATATCATCTTCTAGTCGGCTGGCTGAGGCTCAAAATGCAAGGTCTCTAACATATGTTGTCAAGAACCTCGATGCAGAATTAGGATCATTGGAAATCAGCATTGAGAACGAGGCCAGTAAGGACACTAGCAGTGAGGATAAGGAGAATGAAGAAGACAGTATTGCAGACAAGGCCGGTGAAAAAGCCAACAATGAAGAATCTAGTAATGTGAAGAAGGCTGTGTCAAAGACAAGGCTGTCGAAGAAGATATAGCGCTTCAAACAAGACAAGTAAATACGTAAAGCAGTAATGAGGTAATTGTGGAGACGGGTTTTGTGATGCAAAGAAAACTTACCTTATAAAAAGCAAGTTTCTGGTTAAATTATGAAGAAGAGCTTTCTTGGTCTAAGATCTTGGGATCATCTATTCAATGCAGCAGACACATTCTTTTGTTTACTAGCCATTGCGTGAAGTAGGTTATTACCGTTTTCTGTTTCTCAGCTTTTGCCATTATGAGACATTGTCCGATGGTTCGTATTACCAACAATTGAATTACCCGAGCAATACAATGTTTCCCAGAAATGGGTGCTGTTTGTAAAGTGTAACCCTTATAAAATTTGTCGTCCAAAAACACAAAAACTAGAGGTTAATTACAAAAAAAAAAATTACGGTGTATGATTTACTAATTTCATAAAGATACGGTATACTTATGTTTATGCAGCATAAAAATAAAAAATAAAAAACTTTTTGGTTTGGACGAAATTTGTGTTTTCAGTGATGTGACTTCCTTTTAAAAAAAAGAAATGACAAAAATTCCCTTAAAAACAAACAAAAAGGGGAATGAAACCCATGGAATGGATGGTCTAGTAGGAAATGGTCTCTTGAGCAGCAAATGGGTTACATCCACATGTGTAGGATATTTGTCAACGATAAGAACGGACTCTCAAGCTCATATTGTTCAATTAAGGCATGTTTATTAGTTGTAGTTTATTTTTTATTTTTTAATAGAATAACTACAAATACATTCCCTTTGGACCTTTTATTTGTAACAACTCGTCGTTTTTTACTTTTCGTGCCAACATCACACCCTAAACGATCTTTTTATTGTAAAAATCTTGTTAAAAAAACACCAACTATGTTAACATGTGTATGTAAAATGTTTTAAATGCCCTTCACAAATCCATCAGAATTTCACTTTAGCCTTGATTCTAACCCTAACCCTCCACCACCGGTCATTGCCGGCCACCACCGGCCAACCACTGTCGACTTCCTTGAGAATTTAACTTTAGGGTTTAGTTTTAGGGTTTAGCTTTACAGATTAGTTTTAGGGCTTGGGTTCAGGGTTGAGAGGGGTATTTTGGGAATTTTTGAAAAAATTCAACCATTTTCCATTCAAATTAACGAAAAAGGTGGGTTTTGTATTAGAAATGTCGTTTAGGATATGATATTGGCACAAAATATCAAAAGCGGGGACTTATTGCAAATGAAAGGTGGAAGAGGATCTGTATTTGCACTTACCCCCTTTTTTAATTGCATTGTCAAATGGTGGGTAATCATCTTTGAATAAAATGTTGGTGTCTGTGTGAACAATACCTTATTCTTGAAGTGCTAAACTTGTCACACGATCAGTTTTAGGTACGCAATGTGTTTACACTTTCTTAATATGTGATCTTGTTGCCAAATATAAAGCTTCAAGAGAAGGGGGAAATACAAGGAAAAAAAATAGCACAAAGTCAGCAAGACGGATGAGGTCATACAACGATTTGTCATTTCTGGATTCAGATCCTGCTTCGAAGCCATAGGCAAAATAATGTGCTGCCAGAAAGAAAGTTTTAGAGGGCTTAATATGATTAAAGACCACAAATTTTTTGAGAAACAAGTGGAGATGGCTTCTAATTTCAGTTTCTAACTTCATGCATACAATTTCTAACTTTAAATGGTATAATTTATAAATTTTAGGTGTGTCTGGCGTAGGCGTGGCGTGTCGAGCTCGTGCTCCTGGACAGTTGGCTCGACTGTCCAGTCGACTTGCGACGAGGGGCCCGTTAAGATTTGAAATCTTCTGGTTCCTTGATGCTCAAGTAATATGCTTTCTGGGTCATCAGGCTTCGTGCTCGCAGTCCACGGCTCCCAAAGGTCTCCTCCTAGCTGCTCCTCAAAACATGTCATGGAAAACAACAGTCGGAGTAATAATGACATTGGAATATTTATTCAAAACTAAACTAAATACGATATTTTTGTAGGTCAAAAAGGTGTAAATGCGAGAAAAATCACATGTAAATGCATATGAGTCTGGGACACATCAATGTCTCTCTCATTTCATAACACATATCTCATTTTTCCTTTAAGGATATAACAATAAAGCTCTTATTTTTGACATTCAAGAAAACACTTCTCAAGGTTTTTCTTTTTCTCAACACTTGCGCTTCCCTTTCATGTATTTGAGAAATGCACCTCTCACATACACGCTCATGTCTCACATATATGTAAATTCACTCCATCTATCATATCTCTCTCTTTGTTAAGCGCACTTATCCCAACACTCATGAAGCATGTAAGCCAAGAAGTAAAGGGATCAAACAATCATGTGAAGATAATACAAGAAACAAAATGCACATAGGTATGTAATGTACAAGTCATAGAGATGAAATGCTATAGGCTCAAAGGGGGTGACTAAAGGATTATGCATGAGTAAGATATTTGGCTCAAACATTCTAAAGATGGCCTAAGATTATTTTCAACATTAACCATGTTCCTTATTCTATTTCGGCTCAAGGGGAAATCATTGTAGTTCTAGGTTTGAATAACCATATATAGAAAGCAAAGGGGTCACAACTAACATCATGATATCATACAGATAGAATCAACTACCTAGATACTCTTGAACATCCATGTATAATACTTGAGCTATGCCAAGAAAGGAACATGTGCCACCAATTATATCTTTGAAAACTTAAAATCATGTCAAAATCTACTCAACAAATCACCCTAGAAGAAAACAAAAACGAAAAAATTTTGAAAATTTTCTTATATGATACATGAGCACAAAAATACAACACAGACACATACATACAAACACAATGCAAGACTAACACCTAACAACGAACACATATATGCAAATCTCCACCCCACCTTTAGAAGATAGCATTGTCCCCAATACAATAATCTAAGATAAAACCTAGGAGATATAATCATGCAAAGCACCCCACACTTATGCTCAACAAAGAATCCTAGCGTGTATTTTCCGCGGCACATCAATTCGGGTTCTCATGACCCACCAAGCATGCATAGGAATCAACAAGTAAACTAAAACAAATTTAAAAAGAAAAGGAAGAGTATACTGCCCTTTTTAGATGTGCTACTCGAACTTGAACATAAAGTGTGATTAATCTCCATATCTAGGGATGATATGGGTTGAGAGATGTATCAATGCATGGCTAGTTTTATGTCTTATTAGTGCTCAGATCAAAAGAAGCTTGAAATCTAAAGCATGGACTTACGGTCAACAACACAACCGTGACGGTGAGTGATGCGTATGCATCTTTCCGCTTAAAAGTTATATTTTAACCCTCATTTTGAGTGCATTCGCCTCGTGTTTAGTCTTGTTCTTCAATCATTTGTCTTTCTTTACTTA
>JAYMSW010003642.1:0-11937 GCA_036897725.1 Erodium texanum
CTTAGGGAATCTGCAGGCGTCGAGGGATTGGGGGTTCGCAGGGGACTACGTGGAGGCGATGTGGATGATGCTGCAGCAGGAGAAGCCTGACGATTACGTGGTGGCGACTGAAGAGTCGCACACGGTGGAGGAGTTCCTGGAGGCGGCATTTGGGTACGTGGGTCTGAATTGGAAGGACCATGTGGTGATCGACAAGAGGTACTTCAGGCCCGCCGAGGTCGATAACCTGAAGGGCGATTCCAGCAAGGCCAGGAAGGTTCTGGGTTGGAAGCCCAAGGTTGGGTTCCAGCAATTGGTGAAGATGATGGTCGATGAGGATGTGGAGATCGCTAAGAGAGAGAAGGTTCTTGTCGATGCTGGGTACATGGATGCTCAACAGCAGCCATGAATGCGTCTTCTTCTGATAATGATGATTCAAACCCATTAGTCTCTGAATTTGCTTCCTACTACTGGGTTTGAGCTTACTTCAGGTGTATCATCAGTTCACTTTGTTGCGGGATTGCTAATACAGATTTCAATTTAGTTGATTTTGTTGTTTTAAGCTATTCTATGAGTTCTTGTTTTATCATGCTCCACTTGTTCTGTTTCAATTGTCTGTAACATCCTTCATTTAAATTTCAGTAATTAAGTTCATAAGGGATCTAGAATTCATTGTTGCATTAGCATCTAAGTTTAGTTGTTTGATTCGCATTGGCCTGTCAAGAACTTGAGATAGATGCATTGGGGATGTGACCTGCTAGAACCTTGACAGATCTTTCTTCTCCGATCTGATCTCAGTGGTCACTTGTAGTAGAATAATTTGATTACAGATTTTGAAACATTTTGGTATAATGAAACGTGTTTGTGGTTTGTTTATTATCTGCCATGTTGTTTTGTATAACTGTCTGACCATGAATCATGTTTTTGAAATAACAACATGCTCACGTGATGTCTGGACCTACAACTTCAGCAGCTTCTCAGTTTACATCTCTCCTTTTTAATGAGGAAAATGAAGCAAGGAACCTTATTCTTCCAAGATAATAGTTATTAACAGGTTATGCTGATCATGTCTTGACTTTGATGATGCTCTCACATTACCTTATCAGTTTTCCCTCGTGGAAGAGGAACTGTAAAATCTTCATGGGCAAGCAATTCTCTTGGGTTTGACGATTCCAATTTAGTCTTAAAACTTGGTTTTTTGTTTCACTAAAGTCATAGTGCAAAACTAAATTGAGACAATTTGTTAGATTTTACGGCTAAATTGAAACAAAATAGCAACTAACAATTAAATCAAACAAAATTGGAACAAAATACCAGAATTTAAACCCTCCAAAAAGTGGGATGAAACCATTTGTACATAATGCTGTCAAATGTTCTCAGATATTGAATGCCCCATTGTTAAGAGACTCTTGTTAACTAAGGATAAACTCAATCTCGTACAAGAATAGAGAATGCAATTTCTTTTTGAGTATGTACAGGAAAAAAACATGCCAGTTGGCCTAATCGGGTTCTATGAAGTGGGTGGCTTTCTGTTTATTATATCCTTCCTAAGAGATGACGAGCCATGACTGGTTCCTAAGTCTGCAGATGATGACATCGCAAATGGCTTGACGGATGATCCCAGTGACACTGGTCCTTCAGCAGCAATTCTTTTGCACAATGCATCACAGTTACTAATCACCTCGGTTAACCTTCCTTTCAATTCCCCAATCTCCACCTGTAATGCATGGACTGCATGCATTTTCCAGAAAAAAGAAACAGAGTAAATAGAAGCCAGGCAAAGTTTGAAGATCTTTTATGGATTAACAACTATTGAATTACCATGCGATAGATGTTGTGCAGCTGACTTCATCGAGGAGACTGAGTGATTGCAGCGCTTAAATAGTTTAACTGCTAAAGCATCAGCAACTTCTATCTTGTTTTCTATCTCTTCCTGTAGTGATGATCTTTACCAGGTTTAGTTGCATGCGCTAAGAAATATTACATTCCATGAGAAATGGAAAATGATGGGAAAGTAGCTTTAATGTAATGACAATACTTTGTGATCTTGAGTAGAAGTAAAATATATTTCTGAAAACGAAGGGGCAAACTATCATGATTTAATATTATGAACAGAAACAGTGATAAAATACTTATTCAGAATTTAGTAACTGTATTTCAAAGTCTGGTCCACAAGATCATAATAGAAAATAGTAGACATAAAGAAAGAAAAATATATCAAACAAATCAATAAAGTTTCACTTGGGCGATTTAATGATCTCCATGCACATTATTGACAAAGCACCTAAATTTAAGTGGAAACCCTTTTGCAAGTAGCCACAGTTCCATGATCAAGCCAGCTATTAGGCTTGAAAAATATATAGTGCAGAATTTAACATCCAAAAAATGGTTTCTAGTCTTTTAAACCTTACAGGTTTTCAACAGTGCTCAAGTGAAACTCAACTCACTTTCAAGTTCCCCTTGGATGATCATGGGTCAAATCTCTCATCACATCAAGATTCCAACACAGACATCCAATTTGGTTTGAGATAAAACTCTATATATATACAAAGACAGATTATATTTGATGACAGTCCACAGGTTAAGCAGATCAGATGCATGATCCCTCATACACTGAAGTTATAGCCATGCAATCATATTACAATTGGTTGAAATTGTTGATTTATCGTTGCCAAGGCATACCTGTTTCCTGCTAATTATTTGCGCCTTCTTTTCCTGCCAATCATGGTATAACGAAAAGAGTTCTAGAAGCACCTTTGGATCTATAGTACCTGTTTCAACCGTACAAAGAGATGTTCCGTCAGCCTTTAACTCAAGTTCTATCCTGTTCAATGGGTGATACCAAATAGTACACAACATATCAATGTAATTTTTTTTTTTGTATTTCTAAATTAAAGAAGAGAATGTAGTTCATGATCAGTTAGTTCTTCATATATTTTAGAATACGATAGCAGTTTCCACTAGACTAAAGTTTCTTCCTAACTTTATTTATCAAGTTCAAAATTTACCAGACTTACTGTTCATCTGCTTCTGATTGATATAAGCTCATCAACAAAGCAGGTTTAAAATACAAGCAAAAATGTGTCCCCGTTATGTAAGAAGAGAGAGTTATACTCTACGCCAAACCATATGAGCAATGATATAAAACAAATTATCCAGAAGGTGCATAAACATCAACACAAGTTATAACAAAATTATTGGATGATACCCAGAGATAATTAAGCAAAACACTCTCCAATACCAGACCACACACTCTCTGCCCAACATGAAAATATAGATAGGACACCACCCAAAAAATGATTGTGATCTTGTTTAGAATGCTTCACCATGAGAGGGAGGGACTGGTCAAGGAGAAATCCATTACCTGGCTATAAGCTGTCTTAAAGGGCATCATAAACAGACTGTTAATGTTTTAAACATTACTAGTTTCTTTCTAATGTCATTGTCTGCAGGGACAGTGAAGAACTACAATGACTTCCCATAGAACTACCTTCACATTAACTACAGATCAAGTTTGCAAGACATAGAAACTAGCCATACTTTGATCTAACCATGATTTTTTCTTTCTTTCTGAAACACTCAGTTTTGAGGTGAGAATTGTGGATACATATCCAATAAAAAAGAGGTCTTGAAGAAGGTGACCTGGAAATACAGGAAGAACACAGTTAATCGGTATAACAGCTATTGTGTCGGATATGTATCCAGAATTCTCACATTGGAACTGAGGGTTTCAGAAAAATAATCCATGATTAGGACAAAGTTAGTTTAGGTTTTAGGCAACACATAATTTCAAATGGATGCAAGGAAAAGAAAACTAACTTTACTTTTCAAAAACCTAGCAACGAGCCCCTATAAGAAAGAAGAAAATAAAAAACACTAGCATTGAAGTTCCAACTATTTGTTTGTCTTCACAAGTTGCCCCCAACTTCACACACTCCAACAGTTTCCCATTTCTGAAGTATCACATGTTTCCTGTTTATTTATAAACAAAGTTTCGATTTTGAACTCTTGGTAACAAATTAAATTACTAGGAAAAAAAATGCTAACCAGTCATTTTCAGAAACTGACCTTGAACAGACGAAGAAGGCGATTTTCTCACTAAAATGTCAGTCAAGCTACCTTCGGTCGGAGGTGACTTCAGTATCGGCGTCGTCTACAGCCAGAAACATACAGAAAATTACACCAAACATACAATGACAATGCCCCAATCAAACCCTAGAAATTTCTTTCCCCACAAAACTCACGATCTTGAGCGATTTGAGCCTCTCCAAAATGGGATCTGCGCCTTCTAATCTCTCAGAGATTGTGGTGATCTCGTCGCCTGGTCTCTGCAAATGATTTCAACGAATCGTAGAATTAAACCAATTTTTTAATCAAAACATTCCGATTAAACAAAAACAAGCGAAGTTGAAGAGTTACCTGAGAGCCAGAGAGCATAGATTCGGAGGCGCCCATGATCTTCGTCAGCTACGAGCTCCAGCTGGTGTGATTCGATGGCAGGGATCGAGCTCAACGGTCAAATTTCATAAAACGTTGATTTGTGTGTTACACTGAGAGTGTCCGATTCATGAAACAGCAACTTCTGTAAATGTCAATATGCTTCGCTCATGTGGATATCCAAACAGCCCCTATTTTACTCTGCTAAACGACGCAGTATCAATACTACAACAAAACGGCACCGTTCGCTGAACTAAACTGTTATCGTGCACGCCGCTTCCCGCAAACACAACTTTTCTGATCTCCTGCGCACAGCCACATAGTTAACGTCATTCAAATCAGTGGAATTATCGTAGGGCTCAGCTCTGAGATTTTGATTTCTGGCAGCGTAAACCTGAATTCCTTAGCATGAAGACTCGGAATCTCGGTGTACCAACCCGGGGGCCAGTAAAAAAGCCCCCCCCGCCCAGAAGACCGGCCGCCAAAACGCCGCCGTCATCAGCTGGTGTGAAGCGCTGTTCTGCGGCTAAGGGGACCCTAGCAAAGTGCAGCGAAGAAGAAACACTAACGCCGGACGCGTGTTCTGATCTCAAGCCCGAACAATCACCAGGTAATTGCACGATTAGCTCTAATTTGAAGTATTGAAAAGACGGCTCTCAAAACTTGGTTTGAATTTCACTGAGATAGCAAAATTAGGTGGCAATATGTGATCGTAGTGTTCTATGATTTTGATTTTGATTGCGTTCGGTGTGCTAAAACTTTTGGATTTGTTAATTTGAACGAATCCAATTACTTTATTGTTCTTGATGAATATGAAATTAATGTCTAGTGGAAATCGCAAAAGCATCCGGGGATGCTGGTGAGGTGACACCAGAAACTGAAGTAGCTACAGCTACAGAAGCAGTAGCAAAAAGGACTCTGAGAACCAGAACACGCAATTCAGGGAAAGCTGTTCCCAGGTTAACAGCAAAATCTAAGGATGCTTTGGAGGCAGAAGAATCCTCAAAGGGAGAGGAGGTATTGGATGTAAAAGATGATGAGTGTGAAAAGTTGGAAGAACCATTAAATGTTGAAGAATCTGCAGAAAAGGAACAAGACAAGATGGAAATGGAAGAACACTTGGCTGAAAGTGCAACTGAATCAATTGAGGAGCAACAAACTGCTGCTGGAGATGCTGAGGAACCTTTGAATGAGCATGTGGTCGAATGTACTGAAGAACATGAAAATAAGGAAGCAAACACTATGGAGGTGAAAGCGTCCCATATTGAAAAAAATGAAGATTCTTCAGAACAAGAAAAACATATCATCACAGAGGATGTCGAATCAGCAGAGGATGAACTCTCCTCTGGAAAGGATGGAGAAGAAATGATGAAAAAACACAAAGATGAGGAGATGGAAAATAAGGAAGAAGAAGATCCAGATGAGGTGATGGAAGATTTTGATGATATGGGGGAGGATAAGCGTGAAAATGTTGAGTTGGAGGGAAATATCAAAGTGGCTGCCAAATCACTGGAGGATGAACTCTCCTCTGGGAAGGAGGGAAAAGAAATGATCAAAGAACACAAAGATGAAGAGATGGAAAATAATGAAGAAGATCCAGAGGAGGTGGCGGAAGATGTTGATGATATAGGGGAGAATAAGCGTGAAAATGTCGACTTGGAGGCAAATATCAAAGAGCTGTTGCAAGAAGATGCTCAGACTGAAAGGGAGGAGGTTACTGGTGACGAAGGAATAGATGAATATGTTGATCAAGTGGACTTTGGAGACCAGGGGGAGGAAGAGCCTTCCATTGATGATGTGGAGGAGCCCGAGGAAAATGCAGTGCTGGAAGAAGAACACAGAGAATTATCTGCTATTGCAGAGGAGCGTAAGATTAAGAAAGAGCATGAGATATTTGTTGGTGGATTGGAATGGGAAGCGACCGAAGAGGATGTAAAACAGGTTTTTGAAAAGATTGGAGAGATTGTTGAAGTCCGTTTGCACAAGACCTTTTCAACTAACAAGAACAAAGGATATGCATTCGTGAAGTTTGCAAACAAGGCAGATGCTAAGCGTGCCCTGTCCGAAATGAAAAACCCTATTGTATGCAGTCTGACTATAATCTTGTTTTCTCTCTTCAGTATCCCTTGTAGTTTCATCCTGATTTACTGCTGACTTGTTTACAGATTTGTGGAAAGCGATGTGGGACCGTGCCCAGCGAGGATAATGATACATTATTCTTGGGAAACATCTGCAATACATGGACAAGGGAAGCTGTAAGTCTAATTTTAATTCTCTAGGATATTCAAGGCTTGTATGCTTATCCTTTAAAGATAAATTGTTTGACAGATCAGACAAAAGTTGAAGGATTATGGTGTCGAAGGTGTTGAAAGCATTACTCTTGTGCCAGATGTTCAACGTGAAGGGTTGAGTCGTGGATTTGCGTTTCTTGAGTTCGCATGTCACGCTGATGCCATGCTCGCTTACAAAAGGCTTCAGAAGCCTGATGCCATTTTTGGCCACCCTGAGAGAACTGTGAAAGTTGCTTTTGCTGAACCTTTGCGTGAGCCTGACCCTGAAATAATGGCCCAAGTGAAATCAGTATTTATTGACGGACTACCTCCTCACTGGGATGAAGATCATGTTAGGAAGCAATTTAAAGGTTTTGGGGAGATTGTACGTATAGTGTTGGCTCGAAATATGTCAACTGCTAAGAGAAAGGATTACGGATTCATTGATTTCTCTTCGCATGAGGCTGCTGTAGCTTGCATTGATGGCATAAATAGTGTAGAATTGGGTGATGGCTACTATAAGGTATACTTGTGTAATATTTTATCCACTTTATTTACTTTATGGGTTTTCCCCTTCATTGTTACGCAAATTGAACCATGTCTATTACCAAACAAAGGTTGGTATTGACTTGGTTCTGGTTGGAGTACATTTAAATTATTTTCATACACATTTGTGAATATGGAGGGTCATCGCACACATTTAATAATAATCCCACTTGATGTTATATTAACATAGTGCTGCATGTTTTCATTAATTTTCTAGACTAAAGTGAGAGCAAGGCTTTCAAATCCTTTGCCAAAAACTCAAGCTGTGAAGGGTGGAATGTGTGGTGGTTTTCGCATTGGTGGTAGCACTAGCCGTGGAACCTTTCCCAAATTTGGTAAGTTATAATGTTTCGGGAATCGAATTATTGTTTATTTATGCGCCCCCTCTGATATATGAGAAGAGTTAAGGGTTCCAAATTATTATAAATTATTTATTCATATATTCCGTTGTGCCATACAGGTAGAGGATTTGGGCGTGGTGGACATTCCTTACACCGTCCAAATTTCCAACGTGGGAGGGGTTTCCACCCGGGTGGGCGAGGTCAAACTGGTAGGATGGGTTTGCCCAACGAGTATGGTTTTGATAATCCATATGCTGATTTCCATGGGAGGCAAAATTTCGGGCGAGGTTATTTGTTGACCATGTTAAATTTTCATTCATTCAATCTGTGCATGCATATTGTTCATATGCCCTGATGCTGTATTGTTGTTTTTAATGCAGGGGGAAGACGGGGTTTCTTCAGAGGTGGTCATCACATATCTGGCAGAGGTGCAGGCCTTGACAGACCCTGGCGTGATATATCTGACAGAGATAATGGAAGGTTCATACCCCCATGTAGGGAACCATATTCTTCTGAAGGGCGATTTGATAGACCTTATCCAGGAAGGCACTTCAATGATCCTTATATGTTTGATGATGTTGCGCATGGGATAAAGCGTCCATTTCATATGACAGTGAGTGGATTTTTCCCCAATAAGTATAGCATGTAGTCTAATTTGTGAGTGTCCATATATTTGATGTTATGCTTCTGTTTGTAGGAGCATGATCCTGATTATATGGAGCCTAGCAGGATTCGGCCACGGTTGGATTGCAACGATCCAGCTGTTCCATTTCATGGAACTCGTTATCATGGTATGACTTCTTAGGCTCAGCATCTCATATTCAAGCATGGTTGTCAATATGGTCAAATGTTACATGAGATTTACTCGTGATGAATTTATGGTGTAGGTTCTTTTGGATCTAGTAGTAGTACGTACAATCATGACTATCATGGTTCTGATGTAAGCAAACATTTCTTAGCTATCTAAATGACTAAATCCACATGCTACTTATTCAATCTTAATCATATTTTATCCTTCATGCTTCAGTATGCTGGCGGCTATGAAAGTTATGGTGGAGGTCCATACCCACCTTATTACAGAGGTGATCGCCCATATGGAGGCGAACACCCATATGGAGGTGATCGTCCGTATGGAGGTGAACGCCCATATGGAGGTGATCGTCTGTATGGAGGAGATTACCCATATGGAGGAGATCGCCCGTATAGAGGTGATCGCCCATATGGAAGTGATCAGCCATATGCAGGGGATCGACCATACAGGGTTGATCGCCCATACGGTGGTGATCGCCTGCATAGAGGTGGTTATTACTATTGAAGTCAAGAACCATTCGTAAGTAGCTGTTTATGGTGCTATTTTATTGTTTGGGGCTTATTTTCTCATCTATTAATATTATTGAGGTTCTCAATTAAATGTGTATAGGTAGGTGGGCTAGGAAGTGCAAGATCGACTTCATCATTGCTGAGTGATCCGCTTGCTGTTTGAAACAAAAGTTGAAGTCCTATTTTTCTCCGGCTCTTAAATTTGGTTTTCTCCATATCCTCTGCTCTTTTTGCATTGTGCTGCTTTGTTCTTTCCCTCCTAAAACTTTTCGTAGAACATCCATAGTTTTGAGGCATCTAGTTTAGGTTGTTTATCTAAGGTGATCATGGCTTCTAGAAACAAACGTAAACATTATGTTGGAGATTGGAACAGTTCTGTTATATTTGCCATAGGTTATGAACAGATTGGTGAGTTGCAAAATGGTTGTTGGTCTGAAGTGCAGATATTGATTTTGGGCTATATTGTGCTTTTGGTGAAGGACTGGGTGTTTATGTTGATTCTTATGGAAGCTGAAAGAAACAAATTAGGTGACTGTTGATTCTTGTTAAAGAGATGCAGAGTTTCAAATATGAAAATGAAGATAGATGCATTTATGCAAGTTGCATTTGTTTGAGGAGATATAAAAAATGTACAAAAGTTCCTTGCGTCATATGTGGAAGTTATATTATTCTGATGCAACACCTACAACTTGCTGTATTACCCGAGTTCATTATGGATTGGAATGGATTCTCTGGGGCAAGTTTAAACGGTTACCTTTTATAAGAGTGCTTATGGAGTTATTTGATGGTGGTGTCATCTTTACCTATGAGAAGTGGAAGTAGAGATTGATGGTGAGTGTTGTCTTTTACCTATACTTAGCAGAAGTAGAGATTGACACATACTTGGTTGTTATACCCCTTTCCATATATTGATTGTGTATATTGACCAAAGTATCAAGATCTGAAGTTTTTACTGATTTGGTGCTTGTATATAGGAGAACAAATGATTAAGAGGTATTAAATATCCAGTAATGTGCAGTTACATGCATAGGTTTTATGGGTGAGATTTATGAGTTCTGTTTTCCCATAGGCCAAGTGGCTTTTGGTTTGGGTTGAGATGGGATCTGATTTGTGCTTTGGGTGGGACAAATGTAAGATGTTGAGTGGAAAGGGTTCAAGTGCTGATCACCATTCGCCATTCGGATTGTGGATCTCTTCAAGGGACTAGCATTACTGATTAAATAGGAAAAATCCTAGTCTGCTTCAAATAGCTTCTAATTTTAAGGCTTTTACTAGCAACTATCTGTTGTTTCTCTGATCTAATCTGAACTGAGGACTGGACCCTGAATGAGTGATTTTGTATATACTGATAATAACTTGTTAACCATCACCCTTTCTTTTTTTTGAAATAAGCATCACTCTTCTAGTTTAGTGTGGAAATATGGGTTTGATTACTTTGATATGTGTTTCTGTTTGATATGAGATTTAGTCATGTTGAAATGTCCTAAGATGGTATCCATCGGATTAATTACTGGTGGAATCTTGCCTTTTCTTATTTGTGCAAAACAGATTTGAGATGTTGAATTCTTCTACACCGTTCAACCTATGAATCTTATGTTTTAGTGTGAATCATTACTAAAATTTAGTTTGAAGAAGTACAGTTGTTGAATCAAGGCAATTAGTCAAAGCTTAATTTCGAATTTGGTTGGGTAAGTTTTTATCATTTTAGGGTGTAATATGATCTTCAGATATTTCATGTAGGATTTTTGTTGTTTATATAGAACATACTCTGCTCTATTGGGCGGTAATGATCTAATAATAGGTTGGTAGGCATAGATTTCATGTGCAGTGGTCTATAATATGAATCAGGTGATTCTGAACAAAGGTATGGTTTGGTTTACTAGTATGCGCATATTTTTGTATTGGTTTTAATAATACTCTATAGCTGTTGGATGGTGGGTGTCAACCTCGACTTCTATACTGGTTTTCAATGTTATTGCATTATTATGATTGTAATTTGTTAACGATTTTGTTGGACTTATCTTGTAGTTTGTTTAATACATGTCTGTATCAGATGCTGTTTACATTTTCAAGATGTTCTGGTGTTATTTGTTAGCGATTTTGTTGGACTTATCTTGTAGTTTGTTAAGTGTTTTTGTTGTGCCACTCTCAGTTTATAAGCTAACCTGTTTTTGGCAAGTCTGTCATGTAGGCGATTGTGGAAGTTGTACCAGTATTTGTTTGTTTTTGGCCTTATATGTGTTTTGTAAAGAATCAGCACTTTGTACCAAAATTATTGCAGATGCTATGATCAGTAGTGATATTTGTCAGATTCTTATGGTTATATTCTGCATTGTATGATCATTAGCTTGCTGTTTATTCTACTTGCATTATGCCTTTTTTTAGACAATTAACTACCTTATTATGGGTTAAATTTGCACTTCCCCTATTCCAAGATAATATCATTTACTGTTGTGTATAATGTTTTCATGTCTTACCATTCATGCATATCAGATAACGCGGGGCCGATGCTTATTCTGCCATGAGGGCGCAAGTGGGGCCATGGCATGGGTGTGGTGCCTCTTGAAATCAAGAATAACGTAGCATCTGGCTAACACCGGTGCTCCACATTCTTTAATAATTTTTTGCATAAATTAAAATAATTGTTTTTATTTGTATTAACTAAAAACCAAAATGAATTTAATTTCCCCGTCTTATAGTATATTTGAAATTGAAGAAATGTGCGAGAAATTTATCACCTACATTGAGTTTTGAAGATTAAAAAAAATAATTTTTTTCCCGTTAGGTTACGTACGCTATAGTGGTTTTTTCTTCAATAAATACCCGTCAAGGTTCAAGGCTTCAACACACACCAATTTCCATTCCAATTTTGCAATTGCTCATGTCCAGAAACATTAGTACCATGTCTGGAAACCCACAATCGCTATCGGAATGGGATGGAGACTGGTTGTATAATTTCGATTCATCCTCTGGGGCATCAAATAGCTGGTACTAGTGGTCTCCCCTTTCAGTCCCTGAGCAGCCTATTCTCGGCGACCCTGACG
>JAYMSW010003643.1:0-11936 GCA_036897725.1 Erodium texanum
CCCCCCTTCCCCCCCCCCCCCCCCCCCCCCCCCTCTCTCTAGATTCCTGCGTCGTTTCTCTCTCTAAAAAGTGTCGTCTCTTCGTCTCTCATTGGACAGTGGATATATTTCGACCGAATAGACACAACTGGACTCGGTGTCTCTAATTATTTACGGAAGTGCCACTACAGCTGTTTGTACTTGTAATTGTGACTTGCTAGGAAGATTTGCACAGGGTGGTGGGGCCCTATATTTAAATGACCATAATACCCTTTCCTGCTTAAAGAAATTGAAAGCATTAATTAACAAATAAATAAGAGGTTGATGAAGTAATGAAGCCACAACCTACTACCCATCCTACCAAATTATTAAATTAATGCTAATAAATATTTCTCTTTATTTTATTTTTTTGTAATATAATATCATTAATCCAAAACACAAGTAAGATTTAGTAAAATTAATGAATTCAAAATAATTTTCTAATTCAATTCTTGGTGATTTTTGAAAACCATGAGTTGTGACCTAATAATGATAATTCATTTTATTAGTTTTATTGAAATATTTAATTGAAATAAAGTCATACCCATCTATTTATATTGTTTTGGGAATTATTATACTAAACATATCATGTTTTTTGTACCAATAAATAATGGATTTTGAAATAATAAATAATATATATATATTCCAAAAATCATTGACCAATTCCAAGGGTGTTAGAAGGTGGCCATATGTCAAGAGGGAGGGACAAGATTTTACATTTAGATGAGATTGGAAGCATCCAATTGGAAATCTATTGAAGGTTGTGATTACTTTATTTGGTGATGTTGAAATTGACTCAACCTTGTACATTGGATGCCTTTGAAATGACAACTTGTTTGAATGTTTTGATTAAATTATTACAACCTTAACAATCCACAGATATGTGGTAAACATTTTTTATTCCCATGTTTACCAAATGGGCAAACTCACAGTTACTTGCCTCACAAGTTACGTGAATTTGATTTTGACACAATATTTGAAAATTATTATCACCTGGTGATTTAAGACTCGTATTAATTTTAGGATGTCTGACTCAATATACAATAAGATTTTTTATCTGAACTACTAAACTGATAACTTATATATAAACTTGATATAAAAAAATCAAAATTTAAAACCAACCTTAATAAACTACCATTACACTAATTGACCTTTATGATTAACAAGACACATCAACATAGTCCCACATCATTATTAATTTCCCCTATGAAGTCCTTAATCGATTACTATTTTTACCAAACTAAGATCTTTGTCGTCCCACATCAATTAGACATGAAATATTCACTTTGTTCTTATACACAAAGCCCAAGAAGCTTTATCGCCGAGCTTGGTAACGTGGGCTTGTGACCTAAGTAGGGGCTTTAAAGGTGGGCTTTGAGGGCACTTCGGCCCAACAAAAATGGACCGTCGGGTCCAGAGGTCAAGTGTGAACAACATGCGAGTCTCCTGAAGAATTGCCTGAGGGGGACTTTGACGGCGGCGCAACGGAAAAACTTACCGTGTTGTCTTATCAGAGAAATGTTGGCCGCATAATGTTCTTCCTCCGAAGCCTCCTTGATTCTCCACCTTTTTTTACCAACTTTCATGGAATGTTCTTACGTGTGTTGTCGCCGGAACCTTAAAATCCTGTCTCCTCGGATGTAAAGTTTCGATCTTTAGACTTTTTGACCGTCTCTTATGGAGTGTTCTTACGTGGGTTGTCGCCGGAACTTTCAAATCTCGTCTCCGCCGATGTAAAGTTTCGGTCTTTTGGCCTTTTTACAGTCTTTTATGGAATGTTCTTAAGTGGGTTGTCGCCGGAACCTTAAAATCCTGTCCCCTCCGATGTAAAGTTTGGCTCTTTAGACTATACCGATTTTAAAGCATTACGTATATGTTTTGTTCAAATTTCATTACATTGTTCCACATTACGTAACACATGATTTTACTGTTTGTTTATTTATCCATGTCAATGATTCTTGTTTTAACAATGTTAATAAGTTATTATGTTTAGTTTTAATGAAGTTAAAAAAGAAGCATAAACCTGCTTCATTGGTTGGTAGCATGTGATCTTATGAATTTGTTTTATAATTTAAATCTTGATAAGTTAGTTTATATATAGTTAAGATCGTAATGATTTAGAGTCAGTTCGATATGTATATACATTTATATGAATAAAGATTGTACTGGTTTTAAAGGAAAAAATTATAAGAACTCAATTAAGATATAATGCATACTTCATGTTGACTTGTTATTTTATACAATCACATATTTGATTGGTTATGTAATTTGTGTTACTGGACCCAACAAAAGACTAGTCAACGATGATCACGGGAAATTTACGTTAGCTATAGAAATGAGCAATTATCTCATAACATGAACTTGGATTGACTCATGATGTGAAGTTTTATCAAAACTCAAAAGTGTTCTTCTGCCTTATTTGTTTTGATAGAATTTCGCATTCCTTTTATATTTCTTACCAAGTACCACATAGACTAAATACGAAAAATTCACCAGGTTCTTATACTCACACCTAAGAAACAGAGTTGCCGAGCCTAGTAACGCAGGCTTGTAACCCATTGTGGGGGCTCTAGAGGTGGGTTTGTGGATCCCTTGTGACCTACTCTAGGGTTTGGGCCAGCAGTGCCCCAAACCTTATCGGAAGCGCATTGAGCATGTGAATTTGTGCCTACAATGGGGGCTCCGTAGGGGCACGGCCCTCGTAAACGTAAGCACGGCGGCGCATCGTCTTAGCCGAGCAAATTGCCGGTAATGCTCATCCTCTTCCCAAGACCCTTGTTGACGGCTCCAAATCCTAGAGAGCCTCAAGAGCTTCCCTTGCTCCACCTTTTTTTTTTCACGTTTCATTTTCATTGTTGTTAAATTCGATTCACATAATAGTTCGAATATATAAGAGATTTGAATTAAAATTTGTATTTTGATTCAAATCTTTTCGATACCTCCTTACGTGAAAGCCTAATCGACTGTCAAACTCAACACCTATACATTCACCACTCGATAAATCGTTATCGTTTGGGTCGAGACATCTCGAGGGCAGCCTTGGAGTTTGGAGAAACATTTGATCATCCCAAGTTATGTTACAAGTTATAGTTGTGCTCTCAGGAGCAAGCCTTGAGCTTGTTTATGTGTAATGTGGTGTGGCTCTTAATATTATGGAGAAGCTTTAAGGGCAAGGCTTCCGGGGTGCTAGCATGTGCTAACACGTTAGCACTAGTGCAAGTGCGTCATTAACACTAGTCGGTACTAGTGCTAACGTAGCATGACCTACTTATTAAGAGCCAATATTAATGGCACGTAAACCAATACAGTCGTCAATGAGACGACGGTACGTCAGTTTCTCTCTCTTACTTTTCTAATTTTTTTGATAAAACAATTATTAAAAAATATATATAAGCACCATGCCGGCCCAATGGACTTTATTTTTACTGACACCACTGTTTCGACCCTCATCTGAGGTCACGATGACTGACGTGACGAGCCGATACTAATGCTACCGATGGACTTGCCCTTAGAAACTGAAATGGCTGTATAGTTGAACTGCATTAAAGCACAACGTAGTATACATACAAAAAAAATTGAAATATAAGGTACCTAAAAATGTTGACCTATATTTGTTTTCGTTAAACTTGACACTTATATGACCAGACATTTGGGAACATAGCGAAAAAAGTGTTGTTTAAGATAAGAGTCCCTCTGAATAGGGCTAGGGTTACAAGTAAAAGACGGACCTATGGTACAATTCAAAAACCCGATTCACTTAAAAACTTGAACTAAAAACACGTAGTTGTTACTCCTTAAGAGCCCCACATCGACGAGAGATGAGAGGTCACTCGGTTCTTATACTCGGAGCCTAGAAAGCTGAATTGCCGAGCCTAGTGACGCAGGCTTGTGACCCTTGTGGGGGCTTTAAAGGTGGGTTTGAGGATTGCTTGCGGTGCTCTCTAGGGTTTAGGAGAGGGTGTACTGAACTCCGGCTCCGACCTTCACCACCGGAAGGAACTAGTCCGCGGCTGTCTTATCAGAGCAGCCTGCGGCAACGCTTGATCATCGCAAGCTTCCTTCCTCGGCCATTCTTTTGTTGGGTTAAGATTCTTAATCTTCTTCCTCATAAAACCATGATTCTTCCCAAACTTTTTACACCATGTCAGTCGTTTTGTCTCCGTACTGTAGTGGGTTGTCGCCGGAATCTGAAAATTCGTCTATTCCGATGTAAAGTTCCGACCTTTAAACGACATGGGCTCTGTTCTTAATCTTCTTCCTCAGAAAGCCATGATTTTTCTGAAGAGGTATGTGAACTGTTGATATAGGAACCTGACATGATGAACAAGACTTCATTTTTATTCCTTCATGTACAAGTTCTTGAGTTCCTTCACTGATAATAAACCATAGCTTCAGTCTCACATAAAACACAAGTCTTCAGAACAAAACAGAACACACCTACTTGCTACAGAACATTCACATGCCATGTCTTAGAGACATTTGTTTTCTTATTCTGTATATATTAAGGTTACTGCAAAGATTGAAACAACTGATCTCTGAATCGAGCTTCTGTCACATGGATGTTGTTGGTTCAGGTGATGTCGGGTTCATCCTCGCGAGTTCTTCCTTTGGGTAGATGAACATCTTCTGCACCATGGATCGGAATTCCCTGAAAACACCGTAAATGGGTTCATCAGTATGATTCAGATTTGAGAATTGGAGTTTCTGTTATGTGGATTGGTACTTAACTGCCATGGGAAATCTCCGAGTAGCATCATGTCTCCTTCATCGTCTGTGTAGGTGACATGCCATCCACTGCTCTTGTCGATCAAGCTTCCTTTGAAGTCGAACATGTCATCGAGCTCGCTGATGAGCCCATCGTAGCCATCGAATCGAGATAGGTCTACTGATCTTCCCAGAGCAGTTCCATGTTTCAGAACCTGGTAGCAAAAAAAATCAGCTCATTTCTAATACAAGGGTTAAAACCAGTGAGTGAGTTCTTGCTCAATTTGATGGTAAATTGCATAGAACTACCTCATGAATTGCTCATAAACACGTGATCTAAATTTTCCACAAACACATGACCACCCTTATGAATGTTCACACCATCATATAAAACAGACAGACACCGTCATTTTTTTCACATTAAATTTTAAAATATCCCAAAACTACTCAATCTCATGATATACTCTTCTGGTTTCAATTTGGTACTGTTCTCGAAATCCGGCACAGAATCATATCGAAATTGGAAGATTGAAGGGTGAAAATGAGTAGTTTTGAGATATTATGAAATTTTAAAGCCAGGTGACGACAAATTGAATTTTTTGATGGTTTCCATCTAGTTATATGATAGTGACACATGAAAATTCAGAAGAGTAGTCGTTGTATGTGAAAAATTTACTATGAGGTCATGTGTTTGTGAGCAATTCATAAATGTAGTTATACATAATCTACTCTTATATCTATATCGATTCATGTTATGTTTTCTATAGAGCTTTACGATGCAAATTCAAGAAAAATGCAGTAAATAGTGAAAACAGAGTATGCATAATACCTTGGTGCAGCTACGGTTACTGATAAGGTGACAGTTCTTGCATTGCTTCCTCGTAAGAACTCTGCGAGGACTCTTCTTGGAGGGCTCCGAAGCCTGGACAGATTCAGACATGTTGGACAGAGATGTTGGAGAAACAGTACGAGGACTGCGGGGGCCATTGGAAGTGGCAACTTGTGGTGAAGGGAGCTCCGGTGGACTACTAGTAACTAGATTGACACCGAAAATCATTATCTTGCTGCTGCAGCCGTTTTGCTGATGGCATTCCTGAGACTCAGAATTGCTCGAGTAGACATTATTCGATAACTTTCTGCTCGCTGCAGCATCATCATCGTCACTGACTCCGTGAGATGTAGTAAAAGTCTTGAACAAAGAAGACGGTGCATATGATGATTCTTGCAGGCCCTTTTTCGGGCCTTCTTGACCTTGCAAGACCCGAGAGCTTGAGTGTTTCTTTGCAGTGTGCTCAGCTGGGGGAAGGGATGTGAAACAAGACAACCTGGTAAGTCACAAGGTTGTTCTGTTGTTCTACAATGTCATCATTGAGAGCGAAGAAGAGTACGAACCATCTTTGGTCAGGCTAGAAAACCCGGGAGATGAAGAGTCAGCTTCAAGAGATATCTTCTGTTTCTTGCTGGTTTGCTCTGTTGGTTCGATGTTCCATGGAGAAACTCTCTCTGGATGAAGCTCGCCCGGTGCAGCATCATCCCATTGCACCTAAAAGGATGTTGAAGTTATACAGAATCAGTCATTGGATTACAATTTTGATGACTGATATTAAGCTCGGAACTTTCCAATGTTACATCTCGACCATTAAGAATTTCAATCAAATGGACACAAATGGTTTTCAGTTTGCATTCCAACTTTCTGAAGTCCAATTACTCGGAAAAAAAATTGGACTGTTTGCAAAGGGAACTTTACCTCCAGGCATCTCCACTCTGAACCAGGCCATCGGACACGGTCAAAGTCTTGAACACCGACTATAGTTCCCAAGAACCTGATCCATACAGTATTTACACTAAGTCAGAAAGAGCTGTTAAAGAACGAAATGATCCCACAGAGCAGTTTATGTTGCATAGCTGTTTTTATAATTGGGTCACTGCACTTACCTCTTTTCTGGGCATTCTTCGTTATCGAGCTTCATTTTGATTCTTGTTCCAATAGAATAGTCTAATTTAGCAGACTCCTTGTATTGATCGTAGGGGACAAGAAACTCAGAAGGATTTGTCCTGCAAAACACAAGTGAAGTAATTGTTCTTCAAAGCTTTGCACATACAAAACATGCATCGGAACCATTAAAGATGTGAATCAAATTCATATCATACCAAGGACGGTAATAGACAGTGAATATGGATCCAGTTGAGATGGCGTGGCAGGCGCTTGCAAGTATCCCATGTTGCATGCTGTGGCCCGATATGACAGAGGCTGATACATTGTTTTGTAGCTTTGTTGCACGGCGCACACCAACTCGAAGCTCTCCATTTTCTCCTCTGAAAAAAAAGCAAGAATCTTTGCTAAGAGATTGTCGAGAAATTGAATTAAGTTTGGTTTTTTATGAATTTGATTACCTGAGAAAGATGCATGTATCTTCAGCAACAAGCTTCTTTGATGACACAAATGTGCTCCAACCACTGGTAAGCAAGTGCCTTTTCGGCTGACCTAAGAAGATGGAAGAGAAGTATGTAATATCAGTATTGTTTTATTACATGTATTTCAAGAGACAACCTTGTTTGGTATGATCAATATAGACATTATAGTAGTTCATGAGTTCATCAGCTATGTCTGTGTTGTGTGCATGATGCTATTTGTTCAAGACTGTCTGAGGAAAGTTATAAATACCTCGATATATATGACGGAAGTGCCATTTGATCCCATGCAAGTCCTTTGCAACCAGTTCTTGCACCGGAGGTTGCTGAGTCATGTCCTGCAAATAGACCCATATTGTTATCATCTTGTTCTTGATTTCATTAATACAATCTGTAATAATACAGACATGTTCAAACTTTTCCTCTACTGATGTTTTAAGGAAAGTGAGGACAAGAACACGAACCAGAGGTGGAAGACATTCCTCAGCTTGTCGTTTAGGAACAGAGAAACCTCCATGAGTGCTTGTGTCTGAAGGAGTGAGTATCTTTCTGAAAGAGCGTGAGTTCGTGCCTGGAGGTACTGATTTGAAGTTCTCATCTTGTGAACTCAGATCCTCTTGCTGCATGGAACAAGAACATTTACGTAGTAAGCACTTACCAAAAGTTCGATACATGTGTAGGTATATATATCGAACTAGCTAACCTTAGTCATTGCGATCAAAGTGAGTTGAGCAAAAACCTCATCAGTGTAGGGCTCAGCCTGCAAGCCAAAACATAGAATAAAACTTCACAAATCCAAACACATTGTATAATTGGACAAGACACAAAGCATAAAGAAACATCGTACCTTGAGGTGGACATTGACAACCTTGCATAGGATCTTGGGAGGCAAATTGTAAATGGGCATTTCCATTTTACCGTCTTGTTTCATGTAAGCCTCGACCTGAAAAAGAGTTCCACATTCAAATGAGTATGCATTTGGTTAAGGAACAAGAACGTTGAAGGCGTGTGATGGAACCTGCTCAATGTGACCTTGGAGAAAGTAGTAGACTTTTTCTTCAACTTTTGGAACATATACATGAGAACCGGCGCATGCATGCCATAGTTTAGAGTACAGAGCATCTTCATGGTCTGAGATTATGTAATAGATCAGATTATTAATAGCAGAACTAGCAAAGCAAGCCATGATAAGCAATTCAAATATTTTAGCAAAATAAGGAGAATTGAGAACACATCAAAACAATATTAGCAACTTATGAAGATCCAATTGAAAAGAAAACCCCAAAAATACATATGGGTTTATTTCTGTAATTCATAATCTTAAAACCCCCTAAAACCAAGTGCATCAGTTATATATTGAAAATTACAATTGGGAACAAAATTTGAGGCTCAATGCAGGTTAATCAGAAGAAAGGAAAAGGAAAAGAATATACCAAATTGAAATTGGAAGCAGAGTCAAGGAAAACAAAGAATTCCCCTTTTTTGTTTAATTTTGGTAATAATCTCCTGAATTTCTAAAAATCCCTCTAATGTTTTTGTATGATTAAGCAGAACAAACCCAAAATAAACAAAGTTGAAGCATCTAATCCATCAAACAAAAAATAGTAGAAAGATCATAATAACAGCTATGGCAAATACAAAGAGACCAAAGATCATCAACAACATATATACACAACATTTTGGACTGAAAATGAGGAGCAGGAAAAGATAAAAAAAAGGATTCACCAATTTCTCTACCCACAAAATCAATTTCAACTTTCAAGAGAAAGACAATTACTTTCCCCCAAGGCTCAACCTTGACATGGAACCCATGAACATAATAGGTCCAAAATCCATGAAATCCTCAAGAAAATCAGAAGAAAACAAAAATTGGGGAAGAAAATCAGAAATCACAGACCTGGGTTGTTCCCATTTCTTCTTCTTCTGGTCTCAGCAGCTTCATCATCACCAAGCCTCGGACCTTCTCCTTCACCAGAAGCCTCAGAAACACCAGCCATCTCTCTCACTCTCACACTCACACTAACTAGAATGAGACTAAAAGGGGAAGAGAAGAGAGACCCACAAGGAAACGATGGGAAAAGGATGGAGAGAGACAGAAGGGGACAACAAGAGACCTCAATATCTCAGGTGAATCGTGTCGACAGAGCAGAGAGAAAAGGGTCAACGTGGGCTTTGACCGTCTCTTCTCCACAGCCACCACCGACCCCAGACCCAGTGACCCAGAAGGCTCAGCGGAACCATCCCAGACCCAAAACCATGACCTTGATTGAATTTTGAACACAGATTATGAGCTCACTGTGCCGCGTGATCGAGGATTGTTCATAATTGCGTGGGAACAGAGAGGGTCAGAGCAAAATCAGAGCTTTTTTTCTTCTGTGGAACGAGTCTGTCTCTATCTTTCTGTAAATGAGATTGCCAGAGATTGGGCAGTGATTGGGTCGTCGTCTCTGCTTTTCTCTCTCTTCTCTGTGCTTTTTTGTTACTATTCACGAGTCTCTTCTATCTTCTTGTGTGCGCTGGCTGGCGATGTTTGCTACAATGCGCCGATGCATCCAATGCGCCTTTATGGCCTGCATGCGTGTACGTGCTTCGTCTCTGATTCTCCTCTCTCTTCTTCTCCGCCAACCCCACCCCGTTTTTAATTTCTTCTGCTGTTTAATTCATTAATGTTGACCTCCATTTGGACCGGACCAGACCGGACCGACCGTTTATACAAAAGAAAGGTGTTTTGAAGTTGTTTCGGGTTGAACAGATCGACGTCCTAGGGTTTTAAAAGGTATATATCGGCAATCTCAAGCTACAAAATGGAGCATCGTTAATGACGGGATGAGTTTGGTGAGAAAAATACGAAAATAACGATATAGATCGGCTCCCTCAATACACATATACTCCCTTGTGTTTTGCTCACGTTTTAACGTGTGACGCATTTTTGTCTTTTTCTCGCAAAATTTGCTTTGTCATGCCCTGTTTCAAAGCTTAGAGCGTTTATTTGTTCGAGTCCGAAGCTTAAGAAGACTTGTTTGTAATTTTTCCTTTATGTGACATAAGTTTGATAGTTTAAAACAACTCATTGATCTAACCGTTAAAATTGATTCAGCCATAACATATATAGACTAGAACGTGAATCATTTATTCATTCACGAATTTGAAATGAAAATTTACTTATAAATGATCATTTCAACTCAGTTGACTATCGTGTTCTGTAAGATTCGAACACACAATTTGGTTGTACATAAGACACCTACTAAAATCAAAGTAATGACCGATAAGATTCCAACACACAACTTAAGTAGATAAGACATGTAACACAATCAAATTAATGAGCTATTTTACTCATTAGTCTAAACGGTTCATTATAAACTATTTTTTCAAACAAACAAAAAAGTTGGCTATCGTGTTCAATAAGATTCGAACACACAATCTGTGTACATAAAATCAAATTAATGACCGACAAAATTCTAACACACGACTTAAGTAGATAAGACACATAACACAATTGAATTAATGAGCAACTTTACTCGTTAGTCTAAATGGTTCATTATAAACTATTTTTTCAAACAAACAAAAAAGAAACTCTACCCTATATGTCTCGTATATCGGACAGTCGATATATACCATGGTTTCGGTACTTAATATAGGTTGGTACCAAAAGCACCAATTACTCAATTTTGTAGTGTTGGATGATACGGAAACCACACATATATAGCAAACAATGTCTTGTATCTTTACTATTCATAACTACTTTTATTAATGTGCATTATATTTTCAAAACGGCCGTAACCACCAATAAAACGACGTAGGATGGTACCCTCATAATGTGGTGATAAATAAATGAACTGAAAATCAGCACCATCTATTTTATTTAATAACTTTTTTTTGTGTAGCAGTAGCACATTAAATTATTGCTTATTTACCTCTATTAATTTAGAATCTACCAACAAAATTGTAAAGTTGGTAGAATTTACCCTTGCTAATTTAAGGTTTTTGTTTACATCTTGTTAGTTATTACTACTACTAGAACAACATAGTGGAAAGCAAGACATACAAAATAATGATATTTGGATAAAAAAAACAAAATACATGTATAATTAGGATATGTTTTTCTACAAATGGTATATGGAACAGTGATATTATTTGAATTAAATCTCGTAATCTAGATTGTGATCTAAAATAAAAATATCAGTTACTTATGAGGACTAGTCTAACAAGGTTAGATAGTTGTTTTTTGGTCACTTAAGATCAAAAATTGATAAGGATGATTGTTATTATTTGTGTGATTCGGTACTGTCTGGTTCAATATGGTCTGGTTGTTAAACAATGTTCAATACCGATAAAAAGAATTGTTGTTCCCACTAATTATGTAGAGTGTAATGTTATTATCTTGTTTTATATGATGAATGATTTAGTACGTGTATATTTATGATTGATGTGTAATATATGACATTTATATTTTAAAAATAAGAATATTGATTTATTTTATATGTAGTTTTTATAAAAATAAATAAAGTAATAAAAGTTGACATTTGTTTCTTTGTAAAAAAAATAAAGAAGGAACTTGTTATTGGAAAAGGAATAAGACTTGCAATGTAACGTTGTAACCAAGACAAGGACGCGGTGACGAGGAACAGGGGAACAGAAGGAGTCCACCTCGGCGAGGAAGTGGAAAAGGACGAAAAAGCATATATCGATTCAAACACCGAAAGCGACTAGTCTACCGATGCTTGCCTGGGCCGGGAGGGGCATTTATGGTAAATGGCCCCACATACTGTCCCCGATATTCCCGCCTCACCGTCACGGCTCCT
>JAYMSW010003644.1:0-11935 GCA_036897725.1 Erodium texanum
CGTCCACGAATTCTGATATCAGCCCCGACCTCGCGTCGATCTGCTCGCCACGTGTCCCGAGCTGGTGACCCCTCTTTTTTCGGTAATAAAAAATGAAAATAATCAGCGATTAATCTCTTTGGACGAAGAGAGAGAAAGGAGGAAATTTCTGGAATCTAGAGAGAGAGAGAGTCTGTGATTAGGGCTAAAGCTGGTGGCGGAAGTGAAGTGATTTTTCTCGGAAAATCGTGAAGTTTCTCGGAAAGTTGCGGTTCTTACTGGTTAGTTTTTTCCTGCTTTGATTTGGTGCTTTATGTTTGTTTTTTTGGATGAATTTGTTTGGTTTTGAGCTTTCATGATGCTTGGTTGCTCGGAAAATGAAATTGAATCCGGTTTGAATCCTCTTTAGGGATTTGTACGAGAAGTGAGAGAAAAATTAGGTGAGCTGTTCTGGTGTCGAAGCTATTCTTCTGACTAGATTTGTTTTTGCTTTTTTTGATGTTTGGGAAATTCATACGGATAGAATTGTAGCTATCATCTGGAGGATTAGGAGTTTTGGTAGATAAGAGTTGGATTTGAAATCTTGGGTCTGTTTGGTACTTTACTTGATTAATAATACCTGAAGAAGCCTGGGATTTAGAAATGATGCTTCACTGAACGTAGTGTGGGTATTTGGGTTCATTTAGAAACTTGGAAGCATGATTTTTCACCATTCTTAACTTTTTATGGAGCTATTTGCTCTAAATGTTTGGTAAGTATTTGTGTTTTAATTGTGTGATTGAGATTGAGATCAAATTGAGTGTATATTTCAGCAATCTAATTTGGTGCAAAGGGTTTGTTTGATTATGCCCTGAAAAAATCCATTTGGATAAATAATGTTTTGTGAATTTCAACTAATGGGATGTTTATATAATTTTGTTCAAAAATTTAGAATGGAGAAATACACAGATTCTTTCATACTGTATATTACCTTCTCTTATCTTTGTTATTGGGTGCAGGTGACACAGTTTTTATTTCCCGTTTGAGAAATCATAACTAAGTGACAAGAGTTTCTTCGTAGAAGAAATGAGATCAGGAAGAGTTGCATTTGTCATTGGTGGTGGATAGATTATTTGGGAGGAATGTCTGACTTCTGCATGTATGAGGTAGGAAATTTTTGTTTTTCACTGTTCCATTTGGAATAGGTTTGTATAATGCTATTACTATATCATTTAATGTGTGTTGTTGTGCCCAATAACTTCTGCTGTGTTCTCAGTTGGGTTTCAATTCTCCTTGATGATCTATTTGCTTTAAGCTGACATTCAGTCAGTACATATTTTTTGGATTGTTCAGTTCTTTTTGTCACAGAAACTTTAAACTTGGGTAGATGATCTCAGTACAGTATTAAACTTGGCGATGTCAATTATCTTCTATTTCAACAGTTTATTTATTACTTTGTGCATTGTGGTAGTGAAGCATTAGTTGGTTAGAGCTGGTTAGGTTATACATCATTGTTGTGTTGAGTGGCATGTGTAAATACATATATAAGAATACAGTAGTGTCTCTATTAACCTCATCTCCAATATTTCTCAAACTTTAATTTGCCCATGTTTATGCGCTTCATAGTAGTAATTATGATTAAATTGCTCATAATGATGTACAGCTTGAAGATAATGTCTGGGATGAGTTTGGTGAAAGTGATGATCATATAATGCCTCATCCCATCGATGAAGATGGAGATAAATGTGCAGTTGAGGGTGAAAGTCGTAAGAAAGCAAGACAAGAAGTGATTAGTGTGACTGGCAATGCTAATGATGAGACTGAACACGCCATACATGGAATTGATGAAACACCGATGGAGAAAGATGCAGTTTTGGAAAAGGGTTCTTGGTCTCAGACAACTGATGGCATGTTCCCTAGCTCATCTGATGGTGACTCAGTGAAAGAAGCGACTGGTGTAACAAATAATGATGCAAGGAACGTAGGCTCAGTTGGTAGTGAGTTTTGTGCCAATGACCCAATCTTGGCTGATAGCAATAGTAACTCATATGATTATCCACTCAGTCACATTTCTCAGACAGACAATGAACTAAGCTTTTATGACAATGGCGGTGGAGACAAAGAAAGCAGTGAGCTCTTGTATTATGGATGGCCAGATATAGGGAATTTCGAGGATGTTGATAGGATGTTTAGGTATGGTATAATAACTAGGGATGACCACACTCAGCTACCCTTTAGTATGCACCATTCTCAACTAACTACACCCAAGTTTAAAAAGTTTTTGATATACCCCTTAATTTTTTTTTCTTCTCATTTTATCCAAATTCAGTCAATTTTTGGTGTGAAATGATAAAAATGCCCTCATGTTAAAAAAGAAGAAGGCATTTTCATCATTTCAAACCCAAAAGGTGAAGGAATTGAGGTAAATTGAGACTAAATAAACTTGGGGGGTTGTCAAAAACTTTTTAAACTTAGGGATAGTTGATTGAGAAAGGTGCATACGTAAGGGTAGCTGAGTGAGTTTATCCCTAAAAACTACTTATTCATGGTATTTACAACATGTGTTGTATAACTTTTGTTTTTCTGGTTCTATGTATCACATCCAATGCTAATCTTTGACTCTATTGTACACATCATTTGCAGAAGTTGTGACTCAACTTTTGGTCTGGGGAGTCTTAGTAATGATGATGAGCTAGGCTGGTTTTCGTCTTCACATGCTACTGAAGGACCTGAAGAAGTATTCAATTCTGACCTCAAGCTTTCAAGTCCTTATTCAGAGCGGAGTGCCCCTCCTATGCCAAACAATACGGGTCCTCCAGTTGATGACTCTGACCAGAAAAGTGTGTCATTGTGTGACAAAGTAAGTAGTCAGACTACAGATGCTGAAGACCTTGAAGCTTCTTGCCACATACCATTATTAAATGCAAAATCTGAAAATGATTATCAGCATGTTCAGGTTGGTGATTATATTGCCATTTGAGCCTCACAGTTTCTATGTTGCCAATGTTTATAACTTTTGTGCTCACCTGTGACTTTTCATGACTTGTACAGCCACTTCAGAGTAGAGGTGCGCACATAGAGCCCACTCCCTTAACCCACATGCAAACACATGCACCTTACATGCATATAGACTTCAGCAATCCTTCAGTTCAAATTTCAGTTCCAACTCCACCCGATACCAAGTTTGAGAACATTGGTTACCCTTCTCCTGATGAGTCTTCTCTTGCATCGGATCAAGCACAGTCCATGAAGAGCTCTCATGGCCCTTTGTCTGAACCTGCTGCTAGAACAAATGAGAAGAGGAAAAGGGTTCATGGCCGCCAGGATGTACAAGCTTCTCTCACTGTGAATTTCAAGCACACAGATATTGCAAATCCTGTTTCAGTTCGTAAAAAATCTCATCAACCTGAAAATGAGATTGATGGTCATAGTGAAGTTGAAGGTGTAGGAGTTCCAGCAGAATTAGATTCTTCCAATGTACAAGAAAGTACTTGTATGAGCTCTGTATTGGACGAGTCTTCGCCCCAAGCTACTAGTTTACGTCAGCTTCAACAAGTCACAGAGCAGGTACTGTCTTCAAACTTTTACTAAGTACCTCCCTTTTTTTCATCGACTAAATCAGGTGTATCAAAGCATTTGGGCTCAAGACCTTGCTTATGTAGAAGTAAGGGAACACCAAATAATTTTTGTTTCTTCAAGAACTTTTTAAGATTGATCTATCAAGCTAGAAATGGGTCCCTGATGTAGAAGAGGGCACCAAATTCTTGACCCCCACCTTAAGAGAGGCTCAATAGAAGTTGGGAAGAGAAATAAGAAGCGAAGTACCGCTGCTGGGTCTTGAACCCTGGTCCCATGACCCATGTCCAAATGCTTGACCAGTTGGACAAACAATCTTTAGTAACTACTCATTATTAGCATGGGAGCTTAGAATTTTAAGACACCTGGTTTTAATACCATCGTGTTATTGACAGATCCCATGAGCATGTGTGGGCATGATCATGTTTTAGTGTGTCATGTGGCATTACATTCTGTACGATGTTACACTCATAAATTAAAATCTTGTGCATAGAACAAAATCAAGTCTTCTTAGTCGAAAACAAGATTTATAAGCAGTTTGGTTTTCTTTCAATGCAACCAATTATCTGTTTCTTGAGGTTGAGCTACTTTGTGGCGTGGATGAGGTGAAACCCTTTTGCCTTTTTCTACAGGTGTGTGCTCGCCCATGTGTTGTCATAAACTATAACAAAATGAAGAAAAATTATGCCATAAGATGATAACTGAAAAGCTAATTTTCAGGTACACAGAACATTATCTTTAATTAAGGTACCACAATGGTTAATTGTGGTTTGTCTGTCTTAAACCATCCAGTGTAATTGGGATACTAGAAGTTGTATTTATCTTGCAATATTCATATTTGAAGTGTTCTATTTTGTAAACCTGATTATTGCTAGACATGCTTTTTGATACGTAATTTAATGTTGACTAGGTCATAATGTTACTTTGTGCTTGTGTTGTGCAGTTGGATATCAGGACGAAATTGTGCATACGGGACAGTCTATATCGCTTAGCAAGAAGTGCTGCACAAAGGCACAACTACGTAAATGGAGCATTGGGTGCTGATGAAGCAAACAAGTACGTAAACATTGAATTGTTATAATTTTTCATGTTATTATCAGTAATATCTTTGCTGCAGAAACATTACTTTGCTCGTGTTATAATTTCACTGCCCTTTTACTTGTTCAGGAGCACTGGATTTATGGATATAGAGACTAACACAAACCCGATAGATCGCTCTATAGCACACCTATTGTTCCACAGGCCCCTAGACCCATCTGTAATACCCACAAACGATGCTTCATCTCTCAAGTCTCATGCCATGGTGAGCTTCAACATACCTCTATCATAGCTTTTATCCATAAATCGCTATCTGTTCTACATGGTTTTGGCTTATCCTGTGGATGTTCTTGACACTCAGGTTCATGGATTGGTTTTGAATCCACCCATGATGTCTGAAAAACAGATCTTCCCAGAGACAACAGCGGGTACAGACAATAAGTTGCTGAGGGACAGTGATAAATAACTGGGAATTGTAATTCTCACCATGTTAAGTATGTTTTTTTTTTGTTGAGATTATTGCATATAATCATGTACAAATTGTCAAATACCATCTTGTTAGGCCCTCCAGAATAGGTGCAGGCTGATGGAGATATGTTTTTGGCTCGTTTCCCTGAGGTTTTGTTCGATCGATGAAAATTGTTCATCCCTTGTAATGCCTATCGTTTAAGTTATTGTTATCTATCGGTAAATTCTGCATCTTTTACAGGAATCAAATCGACCCAGAACCTGGTTGAATCGGGTTTGAGATGAAACAGGTTTTAATATGAAGATTCAGTGCCAAGATTGTTTGGGATAAAATAGTTTTCTTCAACTATTTGATACTGCATGAAATGCATATACACATACAGTAGAGCTAACTATTAAAAGGACATAATGAATCATTACATGTAAACAATAACTATAAAGAAACCTTAAACTTAAAGATTTGGGTTTGATGGAGACCCTTTCCATTTTTGGCACCAAGCGTCTAGGTGAAATGTCTATATCTTTCCTAATTTGGCAAGCTTTATTCATGTGTACATGAATAAACAATATTTGATCAGATAATTTTTTTCACCAATTATACAAGCAAATTAGGCTTTGACAATACTTGGTCTCTATTCTATTTAAGTTTATTTTCATGCATTCAAAAACAATTCAAAACAAAATGGTGACGTTCCATACAATAACTATTAAATAATTAATGTTATGAATTATAATTTTGCTTTCACTAGAGTATAAACTTCTAGATCCTGTCTTTAGAGTCATGTCATCTATGTAGTCATCTGTAATTAACTCTTAATTAATTATTCAGAACAACATGAGCCATGAGGTCTAATTTTGTATTGAAACATCAATTAATTTTGCTTCAAAGTCCTGCCAAACCATCTTTCTCCAAGACAACTTTAAAGTTGATCTTGTCACTATTTCTTCAACTCTAATCTTTTGACTGAGCAAAGCTTAATTGTCTTTTTTTTTTTTGTAATAAAACAACAAAAGAATAAGAAAAAGAACCAGAAAGTATCAGCATCAATCTCAGTCCCATGATTGCTTCAAAGACAACACCTCCAAGGTTTGCTCAACCGTTCATCCTTAAAACCCTCATGTGATGAAAAAATAAAATATTTTATGAAAAATTACCATACTTTCAGCTAACACCTAAAATGACTTATTGACTGAAACCCTTGAATTGTGCTCTATGTTTTAATAACAAACCATCTAGAAAGCCCACAAATGCTTGATTTTGAAGTACCCATTTGATTGACTTTGTCATTACCTACTCTATTTACCTTCCATTTATAATTACTCGTTATGTTTATAGTATACGAGTATAATGTTTCAATTTAGTCTTGAATGTATCCATTTTATTTTGATTCAGTCGATAAGTTATGTTCATTTCTGAATTGACCCAGTTTAGTTCTTAGATTAGTTTGCTAAGTCAACATTCGAACAATATAAATACCTAAAAATTAAATTGAAACATTTATTTGAATATAATATTATCATGTCACAAGTATCTGTAGCACTTGATTAAATAAAAACATTTTTAATAAATTTTAATGTTTGATCATGAAGTAATTAACATGAAAATCATATGCAAGTCATGTCAACATCGTTTTGCATATGTGAAATGAGAGAATGAAAGGAGATCAAATGAGTGGACTGGCTTTGACAACACTCTTGAGTTGTTCAGACAACTGATCCTAGGTTTGGTTCAACTTGTTCAAGCAATGATGTCTTCATGCTTTCTTACGTTAATGTTGTAAAGATTTTAATAATTTTTGTACCCAACACTCACCACTTCTATATATATATATCAAACTCAAAGCTCTGATGAACTCATAGCCTCTCCAAAGCTCAAGCCTTTGGCCTTTCTTCAACTTCATTCGATTTGAAACAGAAGTATCAAAAATGGGTTCTCCTCGTTTCAAATCGATCGTTAATGGAATTTTTCTCATCTCTGTACTTTACAGCATATGTTCATTTGCAAATGGTGAAGGCATTACTAGGCACTACAAGTTTGATGTAAGTATGAGTAACATTGGAACAACATTTTTCACATGATATGATACAAATAGCAACTTTTTTGAGAGTTTAAGGTTGTTTTGTAGATCAAGCTGCAAAATGTGAGAAGACTATGTCACACAAAGAGTATAGTTACGGTCAACGGGCAATTTCCCGGGCCTCAAATTGTAGCTAGAGAAGGCGACAACGTTCTCATCAAAGTTACTAATCACGTCCAAAACAATATATCCATTCACTGGTATGTGTATCAAAATAAGAATTCAAACATTTGACAAGATTTTGAGTTTATTTATCGAGTTGCTAAGTTTTTTTAATGCAGGCATGGGATCAGGCAGCTTCGGAGCGGGTGGGCAGACGGGCCAGCCTATGTGACTCAATGCCCTATACAAAGTGGGCAAAGCTATGTGTACAACTTCACCATTCTAGGGCAAAGAGGGACTTTATTTTGGCATGCCCATATTTCATGGCTTAGGGCAACTCTCTATGGCCCTATAATCATCCTCCCCAAGAGGAATGTGCCTTACCCTTTTGCCAAGCCCTACAAAGAAGTTCCTATCATCTTTGGTAATCTTCTCATTTCCATGTTTCGATTGATAAAATATATTTATGAACCATACAGTCTTTTTAAATACCGTTTTTGTCATTCAGATTGGACTATTTAACTATCACCTTAAGCTTTAAGGATAAGTGTTGGAAAGCCCATTAAAACCCATTATCCTAATAGCCCATTAAGACTCGTTAATCTAAAAACCCGTTTGGGTTCACGTGCATGAATCTTGAGACCTCTGACCCATTAGGCTAAGGTTCGAGAACCCCGTTAAGATCAATTATCCTACAAGTCCAGTAAGACCCATTAATTTAAAAGTCTATCCAAATTCACGTGCAGGCATCTCGAGACCTCCAAACCGACATTTGGCCTCCTTAGGCCAAGGGTCGAAAACCTATTTAAATCCCTTTTACCTTTAGTGTGAATCCATATTGATTCAAGTTCACGTGCAAATGTTTAAGACCTCAGTCTCATACATAAGATATTAGCGTCTCACGTTTAAAAGTCTGAATCGAATTACTAATATATATAGAGTTTGACTTTACAGGAGAGTGGTGGAACACAGACACAGAAGCCGTCATAAACCAAGCCCAAAAGACCGGTGGAGGCCCAAACGTCTCCGACGCATACACATTCAACGGCCTCCCGGGCCTTCTATACAACTGTTCAGCCAAAGGTAAACATCAACAACCTTAAAAACATGTTCCCATTCCCATTACACAAAACCTTAAACTCTCCAAATCCATGGTTTCAGAGACATTCAAGCTCAAAGTGAAGCCTCAAAAGACCTACCTTCTCCGGATCATCAACGCGGCCCTCAACGACGAGCTCTTCTTCAGCATTGCCAATCACACCCTCACGGTCGTAGAAGCCGACGCAATCTACGTCAAGCCATTCGAGACCAACACAATCCTCGTAGCTCCCGGCCAAACCACAAATGTACTTCTCAAAACCAAACCTCACTTCCCAAGTGCCACATTTTTAATATTGGCCCGACCCTACGCGACCGGGTTAGGAACATTCGACAACTCCACGGTTTCGGGAGTCCTAGAATACATGTCCCAAGAAACCAACGAGGTTGTCCAAATGAAGAAGCTTCCACTCTTCAAACCAACCCTCCCAGCTCTCAACGACACTTCTTTTGCTACATCTTTCTCTAAAAAGCTTCGTAGCTTGACACGTCCTAATATACCTATGAACATAGACAAGCACTTCTTCTTCACAATCAGCCTCGGCACGACACCGTGTCCTAAAAACCAGACATGCCAAGGGCCCACCAACACGACCAAGTTCGCGGCCTCGGTCAACAACGTGTCCTTTGCTCTCCCGACAACAGCTCTGCTTCAAGCCCACTACTTCGGAAAGTCCAAGGATGTTTATACCTCGGACTTTCCGTCCTCGCCTTTGAATCCTTTCAACTACACAGGCACGGGCCCGAACAATACTAATGTGAGCAATGGGACTAAAGTGGTGGTGCTTGATTTTGGGACTAGTGTGGAGCTTGTGATGCAGGACACTAGTGTGCTTGGGGCTGAGAGCCATCCTCTTCATCTTCATGGGTTTAATTTCTTTGTTGTGGGTCAGGGTTTTGGGAACTATGACCCTAACAAGGACCCTAAAAGTTTTAATCTTGTTGACCCTGTTGAGAGGAACACTGTTGGTGTGCCTTCTGGTGGTTGGGTGGCGATCCGGTTCTTGGCTGATAACCCAGGTGAGTCTAGTAACATAATAGTTATTACGTATTATACGTTTTTTACACGTAACTTATTGAACGAGTCTTTTACACATGCATAAGTTGTTGAAGAGGGTAGGGTAATATTAAAAATGGACAACCCATGTGACATAGTTATACTTAATTTTAAACTTTTACATCTAGTTACTTAGACTTTTTTTTTAAAAAAAACTTTTTTTCATCTTAAATTGACGAAAATACCCTTAACCTTATTCTAAAAATATATTTTAAAAATAGTGTTTTTAATAGTTTTATCTTTCAGAGAGTTCTTTTTACACTTTGCTTAACCGTTTTCTACATTTAATCAATATGTTTTTAGTAGTTGTGAAGTCTTATTTGAGATTAAAGGATATCTTCTAGTGAAAAAAAGCCATGTCTGATTTTTTCTAAAAGTCTAAGTATCAATGATAGTTATTGTAAAAGACTTATAATACACAATAATTATCTGCAATTAATGATAAACTTTGTGAATCTTGGATGCATATAAACATGTGGATTTGTGTTGTGTTTTTTAGGAGTATGGTTCATGCACTGTCACTTGGAGGTACACACCAGTTGGGGTTTAAGGATGGCTTGGGTTGTCTTAGATGGGAAGCTTCCACATCAGAAGCTGCTTCCTCCACCAGCAGATCTACCCAAATGTTGAAGCAAAGACAAGTTTTTTTTTTTGTACTTCTTTTTGTGTGACAGGCTTTACTAATTATGATGCTCATCTGGATTTGGTTGTAATTGGTTTCTTGCATACCAAGGAAGAGTAGGCAACTTCATGAGCTAATTTAGAATTGAAGTATCAACAAGATCAAGGCCTTGAATAATGAACAGAGATGTTTCAGTTTCAAATTCATGTAGTAGCACTTTGTAGTTCAATGATCTTAACAATATCAATACAGGGTATAAGAAAAAATGATTTATAGCTGTGAGATTTTATAATAATGTTTAAAAATGAAATACAAATCCAATTTTTATTGAACAAGTAGCACCCATTTTTGTACAGGTTTCCATATTTGAACACAAACCTTACCAAAAATAACTCTGAGTCTTCTTCATCCATCCATTTAGAGCAAGTAAACATGTGTCTCTTCTTCATTACAATAATGGTGGATTCAATGTGACTCTCTCTCAATCTCTCATGGCTCAACCAATGCAAGCCATAGCCAAACTTCTGCACAATTCTTACCATACCCATTATTGCTCCTTCACCTTCCTCAGATCATATCTCCACCTTTCATGGAACACAAACCACAACATGTTACCGACACTACAGACGTTACAGAGACAAGAACATCGGAATCCCAGAAAGACGACGATAATGATGATGATCCACAACAACATGTCAGCATCACAAGCTACAACACTCCTCATCAATCACCAACCTATGACCAAGATCAAGATCAAGATCATGATCATAGCCAAAACCAATCAAAACCTCCAAGCCCTTCCCTACCACCAGGAACCTATGTCATCAAGCTCCCCGTTGACCAAGTCCACCGGGTCCCGCCAGGCCAAAACGAACCCCAACCAGACAATGCCACGTCATCAACATCAAGTGATCATGATCAAGATCATGAAATGGAAATTTCAAGCCCTAACCAACCCCAACAACAACAACCAGCACCTCCACCAGGATCCTACGTCATCCCTCTCCCAATCGACCAAGTCTACCGGGTCCCGCCTCACCGGGAGGCCGCGATCGCAGCAGCAGCGGCCCAGGCCCACCAAGAAAATGCAGATGCAGCAGCAACATCAACATCAGCAGGCCTCATCACTGAGGATAAGATCACATTTTGCCTAACCTGCCTATGGATCTTCTTCTTCCTCCTCTTCCTCCTCCTCTGCCTCTTCATCTGCCTAGGCCTCCTCATCCTCTTCCTCAAACCCCCAAACCCTAAATTCAACCTCCAAAACTTCACCTTCAAGAAATCGCCATCCCTCTCGACCCCTCTAGACTACATTGCCCACATGAACGCCACAAACCCCAACGGTCACATTGGGTTCTACTACCAACAGGGCAGTGTTGCTTACGTCACATGCGGCGGTGCTGAGGTGGCAAGGGGCAGGCCTCCAGCTTTCTACCATGGCAAGAACAACTCCACAAGCTTCCATTTTAAGTTGTGGGCTGTGAGGAAGCTTCCTATGTATGTTGTGAAGGACATGGAGGATTCAGATTCGAAACTTGAAGTGCCTTTTGTTCTTTACATGAACATTGTGTTGAAGTTGAAGTTGTGGTCTTTGGATATTTTCAGGATTAGAATGTATGTCACATGTTCTTTTCAGGTTGTGGGGTCTGAAAAGTTTACTCCTGAAAATTGTACTGTTGAGATTGATTTCTAAAGAACATAAACTAGTTTGGATATATCATGATGCTTCTTATAATTCTAGGGTTTGTTAATTTTTTTTTATTTAATATATAATATTTGATCTTATAGAATACACATAAAGTCATGTAAACAATCACATTTGGTTAAAAATTTTGCACAAAATAATTGTTTGGTGTCTCACACAATTGATGACATCTACCTAATTCCTTCGAATCCTACTCAATGCATCAATTTTGTTAGTTCACAATCAATGATGGA
>JAYMSW010003645.1:0-11934 GCA_036897725.1 Erodium texanum
AAGAAGCTAGAGTGATTTTTTGAATCCATTTCATCGGTAACAAAATAGATCGTGTATCGAATTTATTTTGTGGATTGCCGATTGTGTATTGAAAGATAGAGAGATAGGTTTGTATTTCTCGGATTATTTCTCGAATAATGCTAAGGAGCTCGTCGTTGTCCCGTGGGTGTAGGCACATTGCCAAACCACGTAAATATCTTGTGTCTCGTAGCTTTAATTTTCTGCACTTCATTATTGTTCAGGTCTTGATTCACGTAGCACTCGAGTACTCGGTTTGATCATCAATTTCTTACTACAATTCGGGGACTTCTGTTGGATTATCAGGATATCGGTATTCGTTGTGGATTGAGTCACGTCGATTCTTTTACACGAATCCGATTAGTAGTTCGGGATTGATCTTGTTATTGCTAATAAGGTTAAGGTTTACTACTAATAATACAAAACCAAATAAAATCTTAAAACATATTAAAACTAGGTAGCATATCTATAGCTATGACAACTCTCTTTACCTTCATTTAGACCTTCATCTACTTCTTCTATCACCTACAAATCATGAAACACAAGTACTAATAATATTTTAGGTGTGTCAAGTTTCAGTGTTTTTTTCTTCTTGTTCGTGTATTTTTATTTTTTTATTTTATGTTAGCGTTGGTGTTGGTAAACTGGTGCATTGACTTTGTTTTCTTCTGTATGCCTAGACCACGCGTTGACCACACTGGGTTCGATGAGGCAGCGTTAGCACCGGTATAGTGTTGGACTTGCCATTATATGTTTTTTCTTTGACCTAATCTATTTATATTTTGATTATTGATTTTTTTTTCTTCATATGATTATAGTATGTTATTGATTTTCTTAAGTTGATCTTAAACATAAGAGGCCGGAAATTTTAAATGTTTATCAAAAAGTATTTGATATGCTGCATATTCTTGAATATTTTATAATTGTTGCATTCTTTTCATAAATCTTATGTGTGTATAAGTTTGTTTGTTATATTTGTAAATATATTTTTTAATAATACATTTTGTAACAATATATAAATTTTTAGGATGAGATCAATACAAATGTTTCTTAAAATGCAAATTGAATGATGCCTTACATCCACTTATTTTATTCAATCTATGACTCAAAACACCATAATGAAGAAGGCAATGAAAGACTATGAAATTGACACTTTCAAGAACCAAAGTAAGCTAACGATTTCAAACAGACGAGCGATATCATTGTAGATGCTCTACAAACCGTTTAAAAATCTTATGTGTGAGCAATTGTTTATGATACACTGTTTATTACGAGTATACGACTTTTTTTTTGTTATAAATCGATTACCCATTTTAGTTGATATGGTTCATGCTTTAGGCACGAATTTGTCTATCGGAACTTCTGATCCTAAAAACTTCAACAAATGTAACAATGTGTGGAATTCATAGTTTCTTTTAGATATACAAATTACGAGGACAACAGATTTCTAGTAATATTTCTTGATTAACAAAGCACTCAAAAATTATATAATTTGAACATACAACTTTATATCCAAAACATAAAGTTGAGAACACAAAACCAAATAAAATCTTAAAAGCTATGACAATTCTCTTCGCCTTCATTTAGACCTTCATCTATTTCTTGATTAGCATATATTTAGGGAAAAAGAAATTAATTTATGCTACATATTAGCACAAGCATTTAAAAATTTAACAACAGGCTATCAAGGGTTGTGAGTGAAATGGTAGATACTTCATGTAATGAGTATGAGGTCACTGGTTCCAATCCCCATACCTGCGATATTACATTTCCCTTCTTTCTGATATAAAAAAAAAATTGAAGTAACCTAACCAAAACCATATAACATTTGAGGGGGCTCGGGGCTTACCTTGCCAGTTGGAGGAGAGGATGCTAGAGATGGAAGTCGGGCCAAGATTGGGCTCGGGATGGAAGGGAGGACACTGTTTGGCTAGAGAGAGAGGACGGGGACGACGAGTTTTGGCACGGGACGCAACAGACGTGGGTGGCGGCTGACTTCGTAATGGTGTTTGTTGAGCAGTCAACAAATTATTGTACGTTTCCATCGCTACCCTGGCAACCGAGCAACCAACACCACCAATATTAAGATCATCACCCTCATTGGTACGAAATGGACAAGCATCTTTCATATACTCCCTTGCGAGATGAACTATGATTTCTTCAGTTGCAAGATTGTCTGATGAAACATAATTAGATACATTCTGTAAACTTTGCAATCTTCTTTCCTCTAATGAAGGCATCTGGAAATGTTCACTGCAAAAGATTCATATTGTGTATGTTTAAAATCACCCATTTTTTTAAGCGCTTATACAGTTTATCAGGGGCTAGGAAACCTAAGTATCAACCCATATAATACATCATGATCTATAACATAATTTAGAAACTTCAGCGCATATTTTGCAAACGCTCTTGTATGTTTATCGAAACTTATCCAACCTTTATCCATCTCCTAAATACAAAACAAATAACTATAATTACTCAAAAATGCTCAACAACACCCAAAATCCTCAATTTCTCTATCTTCATGCAAATACACCTCAAAACTCAAACACAAAATCTATCAAATTTTCTACCTATTTGTATCAAAAATGCTCAACATTTCGTACATCAATATGCATTCACAATTTCATCTCATCACACTAAATCAAACACCAAAGCCACCCAAATTTCTACTTCTTTCTAACAAATAATCAAGAAAGAATTCAGAATAAACATATCATTTTAGCTTGAATGATTATAATGCTTGAACACTAACTTCAAAATTGAAATTTCGGAGAGAAGGGGTCTTTGAGAAATTTGAAAGAGAAGACGGGATTTCAGGGCTGAAACTCATGCTAGTTCGTTTTCAATGAATCTGGAAATCTTAGCCTACAAAATGACATGTACGCCGGCCTTATGTATTGTTTGACTGACGTTTTTTGACGACGTTGACAAAAATAGGTAGCTTCGCTGACGGTTTCTATTGACGTCAGTCAAGCTACAACACTTGGGCGACATGTTATTTTATTTTCCGACAATCAAGTATCCATCCTGACGAACGATTAGTTAATCATCCAAGTGTCCATTTCAGCTTGAATTAACTGAATGCGTGATAATCTGCCGGAACCAGTTCCATTCATCTTGTTTTTCCATGTGAATGTGATAAGATGAGTCAAATAATTGCTTAAATATCAATTCCGAATCTACTGAATCTTTGTCGTAATCTTGCCTTTTGATAAAGATACTGCTGCAAATCATAAAAGCATCTCTCTTCCCAATCACCTAGGCAAATCACTCAAATCTGTTCCCTGTTTCGTTTCTCGTTTTCCTCGCGAATATAATCGAGATGGCATATCTTAAAGTCGTGTTCTCCATGATTTTCATCCATAACTTTGAAGTTATGATTAAAATGAGAAGTCTTTATTTCGACTTTAAAGAGACTTTTTTCTTCTTTTTTTGAAATAGACTTTAAAGAGACTTATCTGCAAACGACATAAACTAGTGTTGTTTTATTTGGTGAAGATCTAGATATGATCGGGAATAGGGTGAACGAGCAAAGACAAGATGCGATCCTTCGAGGCCTGGTTCTGCGAAGCATGACCATCTCCGTCACGGTACATTTGTTGTACCATTCTTGCCAGGTTCAGTGCAGCCCTAACATATTCCTTAGGAAAAAGACAACAACCTGCAGCTGCCTTGTTCAGCTTCGTCCATCTTGTCTTAACCACATCCCTCGCGTGCTTGCGCGCATCTTCTACAGACGCACCATTCTCGTGCATGTAACACTGGATTGATTTTGGAATATCACCTTTAGATGGATCGTCCTGAATTGAACGAAAACAAGTCAAACTCGCATATATAAGTTGTTCCTTAATTTTGTGTGAGAGTAATAAGGTTACATCATCGATATCGTCTTCAAGCCTTGAAATGAGTGCAGGGTAACGAATCACTTGGTGATAATTTTCCAGAGCTTTCAAGGCTTCCTCTGTAACTGGATTTGCAACACTAAAGTAAGTGTAGACCAAAACTGCAGGAACTCCTACAGAAATCCACGAGTTTTCAGTGTATTGTTCAACGCTTGGTTTGTAGCCACTATTGTACCATTCTGCCTCTAATAAGAAGGCTTTACACAAATCCACCATCTGCAATATGAATCCATCGTTAGATAATTGTATTAGATTACATTCACCAAAAAAACTAATTCATTAAACATAATTACCGGTTTCTTAAGGTAATAGATGGCATCAATCCCTTGTTTCTTCATCACTTCCTGAGCCAAATTGTTGGTAGAGTTGAAGACGGCCAAGAAACATAGTTTCATGTAGTCCTGAAGTTGCTCCATGGCATTTACATCCCACCTGAGATCATTACTTACAAATATGAGGGTCAAAACTCAAAGCAGAAGTTGCAAAGAATCATATTTGTTCGACTTTTAAGTCATGCATTAATTCAGGAAACAACACAGTCACATGGTACATAATACAAATAGTGTCCCCTTAGTTCTACATAAGTAAGGTTGACTCTTACCTATACTTGATACACATAAATTGCTAAGCAAAAAAAAAAAAATCACCTTTCGATTGCATCGGTGAAGAGCTTGAGTTCTTCTAGAGTACCATAATTGTCATAAAGATCATCTACTACTGTGATCAATGCACACATCTGCGTAGACATCCTCCTAAACTGTTGAAATTGAGGCTCATATAAAAATGCTGCACCCCACAAGAAACATTCCATCAGTCTGTCCCTGCTGAAGCTGCTATACTTTTGTGCAAGACCAACGTTGTTCCACCACCTTTTTAGGATTTAGGATCCAATAAAACTCATTAGTCATGACCATATTATAATTACCTCGGAATTTAAGGAACCTTTGAGTTTGTTACCTTGACATGTGCTTTAGATCTTCCTGGTGAATTGCTTGCACCATGTTGAAGTCCAATATGGCAAGCTCAAGTAAAACATGATTCTTGTTGAGTCTCGTCATAAGCGTCGATGAACCATCTTGATTCAACTCTCTGAGGCCTCCAATGTTATGGGAACTCCAAGGAATGTTGAATGTCTGAGAGGGACAGTTCTTGACCTTCGTCATCATTGTTGTGCTTGTAATTATTGTTCACATAATCCTCAAGATGTTGGGTTGAGAAATCTCTGACTTTCTCCAATATGCTCTCCCCTTCTACCAAAAGTATGAAGCTTCAGACAAGCTCAAAATCCCCTTTATATCATCGCCAAGGCAAGCCTTGAAATCTCCACTCCTCTCTTCCATGAACCTACTGAAAACTCCTGCAAATCAAATGTCAGTAAAAGGTGGAAAATCACGCATTACTAAAAAAAATCGAATCCTTAATCTTTGCAAATAGTCAAATAAGAAACTTAATTTGGACAGAAAGGGTAATTATTAGAAAATGTCACCTTGAGGTACACTGTATCCATGTTTTCTCAAGAGCCTGAACTCAAGAGCTGCAGCATATAAATCCTTGTCCTGGCTAGAAGAATCAGAATCTCCATTGTTATGTATGGCCATCAATATTTTGCCTATTTCATTCTCAAAGTGATAGGACAAACCAAGTCTTTCCAAAATGTCAATGAGCTCAAGTCGGTGCAGAGGATCAGTCAGACGATCAAGCATCACCATCACCTCTCCCTTGAGCTTGTCTGCTTGTTTCTTGTGAGTCTCTTCCTACACAGCACATAATCTTAAAAACAACAAACCTATGACATGACAAGAACAAGAACGACATTAATGAAGGACAGCAAGAAGGAGCATACCACATAGGCACTTGAGAGTGATTGTATGCGTTCATAATCCCAAATGGAAGGCTCATAATTTGCAGACCGTCTTTGTATAGTAATGGGTTGGTGATCTTGGGCTGCTGGAACATCACTTCTTGTAGCAACCATAAGTCACGATGTCTTGAGACAAACACTGGAGCTCAGAGGTGTAAAGAGTCTACGTAAGTTGCAAAGAGGGACCGGAGCAAGCTGGTGAAGAAGAGGCATGTTGAAAAATAAGAGCGAACTTACTAGAACTTGCACAAAATGGAGCAAATAATATTACAACACTTGGTATTTCCCAAAATGGTATATGAATCTGTGGACTGATTCTCTTGCCTTCAAATGGCTTTAGGACAAAAGTTTATATAGACTAGAATTGGCCTCTTACAACACATTGTCATTAGCCCCATGTTACGGTCCTTGGCCTTAGATATGGGTAATCGGTCCTTAAAGTGATTAGATCAAAGTTATTCTTCTAGGTGATCAAGAGGGATCAGTTTAACTATGATTTTCTGATTATGATGTACCCTTTAAATACATCAGCTACAACTAGTAAAATGAAATACTAGAGATATCAATCTCTACAACTACGGAAACTCAAAGATACTATTTTTAAATAATACTATAATTGATTCTCAAAATACTTATGCTTATTTGTTTCCATTCTTCTCTACTACCATTCTTTCTTTCCATCTTTCTTCTGTTTACTTTTCCGGTGGTAATTGAGGTGGCACGGAGATGGTAACATCCCAATTAATTCATAGTTCATGCAGACCATTAATATTCAAGCTAATTGGTTGGTTGTGCTCATTAGAATATTCAACCAATTTGATCAAATCAGTCAAATATAGAATATTCAACCAATTTGATCAGATCAGTCAAATAATTGCTATAATAATTAATACCAAAACCCTTGAATCTTTGTCTTTATCCTATCTTTTGATAAGATATTGCTGCCAGTGATCCAGAAGATCAAGATGCAATGTTTCTAATAATCATAGAAGCATTTCTTTTTCCAATGAGCCAGGTAAATCACTCAAATCTTTGTCCTATTCCATTAAATAAACTAAACTCTAACAAGAATAATCTCAATGGATTAGTAAAGAAGAAATGCATGCTAGTAAAAAGGGATATGTCAGTTCCAACCTGGGCGATTAAAATGTAAGGTGCCAACTGTAAAGTATCCTTCAGCTATCATCTCTTTGATAGTGTTCGATAGCCAATCCAAACCCTCATGAAGACGCCTCCTTTGAGGGTGCATGTTACTTGTACATGCCATCACCTAGACTGATCAGCTCATAAATCTGTAGACTAGAACCCCCTACATGATAAATACACAATTAGAATTCTGGAAATCCAACTTTATTGTAAGTTTTAACCTATAATATAGGTGTACCTCTTTCTTTGACAGAAGATTGTCTCTCTCAACTAAAAAAATACACATTTGGAATATGAGAAATCTTGGACCACTCAGGACCAACATCCCTGGCACATCTTTCCTTCAACTGGGGACACCCATAAATATCGAGCCGCTTTAACTTGGAAAGACTCTGCATGGTCTCAACTGCTGGGAAATACTTGAGATTCTCACAATCTTGAAAGCCAAGAACTTGAAGGGAGGAAAGATTCCCCAACCATTCTGGCAAAGCTTCCATAGAACTGAACTCATAGCCCCAAAACAGTGTGAGGCCAAACAGATGCTGTACTTGGTTAGGCAGTGACTTCAGCTTAGGCCAACCGTAAACTGTCAGCTCATCAAGTTTAGCCAGTATGTGGAGGACAGAACCAAGATAAGGGAAATGGTCAAGCTCGTCTGAGAACCCACCAAGCGCTAAAAACTTCAGCTGGCCAGCTGGCAGACACTGTAACCCCTCTGGCAAATCAGTCATTTTTTTACAACCATGGATGCGAAGAGACCGAAGTGAATCCAAGCCTTTTACATTGAGATCCATGACCAGATTGTTGCAATCTGCTATCGTTAAGTCCTCAAGAGAAGTGCAGGATTGTATACCAATTGGCAACCTTGTCAACATGTTTGAACCAGTAATTGATAAACGCTTAAGAGAACTGAGGCCCTGTATGCTTGGAAGATACCTTACATTGCGACAGTGAGATACTCTCAACTCCTCAAGAGATAGTAATTTATCCAATCCCTTAGGCAAATGGCTCAGTTTCTCACAGTTTCGGATATAAATACGCTGAAGAGAGGTGGAACAGCTCCATGACCACTTAAATGGTAAGTCCTCTATGAGGCGCTGTAGTTGTGGGCATGACCAAATAATTATAGAAGTGAGGTTTTTGTTTCTGAGCAACAGACCATCTGGAAGACTAATGAGTTTTGAAACATTTCTTATGTCAAGAGACGTGAGAGTTGTGACATTGCTGCAAATCTTTGTTACTGGTACTTCACTAGCAACCTCATGCACCAGCAACTTCTTGAGAAATGGAAAATCGTGGCTTGGAACAGTCCTGAGTTCAGGACAGTCTATGATGTTCAACTCCTCATGGAATGGAAACACAACAATTGTACCTGTTGGGGAGGCTGATGCTACAGCTTCTGTCCATTCCACAAGGTTTGGCATGTGCTTTATGGAGAATTGCCTCAACGCTGGAAACAAAACTAATACCGGTTTGCTGGAGCTGGAGTTGTTGCCAACAAATTCTCCATTGTTTAACCTTGCTGCTCTGACAACCTCACCATGATTATAATAAAATCCAGTTCCAATATTTGTTACTTTTCTCATCCCGCCAATACATAGAACCTTCAGACAAGGAAGATACCCAAGCATTGGTAGATCTTGACATTTCTTGCAATTGAGTAATGTAAACTTCACCAGATTTTCGAGCTGGGGAATCCATGATGGGAGTTTCTCACCACCGAAGGAATTAATCCTTAAGCTTTGAAGGTAATGATGAGGTTTGTGTGCCTCCAAAATGTCGCCATCTTGGTCCATCTTGCTCTTTGTCGACTGCTCATGATCACAATCACTACTTTCCCATACCAATTTCAGCTTCCACAGCTTGGTCTTTCCAACTAAATTTGCCCTCTTGGCTTCTTCTCTGTCTCCCACCTTCTGAAGGTTTTGAATACACAGTGCTCCTCTCAGTTCATTCAATGGCCCCAATTCTTCAACACAACGACCCTTTTCTTCACCCACATCAAAGCATCATAGTGTTTGAAGAGATGTCAAACGGCCTATCCCTTTAGGCAACCGGACCTCAGAGTCATCAATATAAAGGTGCCTCAGGGTTATCAAATTCGTCAATTCTTCTGGAAGCAGCGATACACAGCTTGAGATTCTTAAAGTCTGTAAACTGTACAGTTTAGTGACAAACTCAGGTAATTCATGAATGGAGGTTTTTGAGATGTCAAGATATCTCAAATGTTTGTACTTACTGATGGATGCTGGAAAGTCTCTGATATGAACCCCTTGTAGCTTTAACACGCGCAAATAGTTGAAGTCCAACAGTTGGTCAGAGCTTACCATTCCATCAAGAAACAAAGTGTGCAACTTTTTGCTGCATTCCTTTTCAATTATTGGATCCTTTCCTCCCTGAGTCACTACTGACAAGTGAAGCACATTGCTAGTATCAAAGCCAGTATTATCTTTACTACAATCCAAAACTAGAACTTCAGTTCTTGATACAAACTGGGCAAGATCATGAACGAGATCGTGCATCTTAACTTCTTTGATATTGCCATAAACATCCACCTGTGCATCTTGGAAGAATGAATTCCACAACAAAATGTGAAAGTACTCATTCCCTTTATCCTCCATGCTCCAGTTGTTTCCTTTTGAAGGCTGAAGGAAGCCTTGTGCCATCCATTTCTGGATCAAATCTTCTTTCTCAAACACAAAATCTTTTGGAAATATTGAACAAAATGCAAAACACCGTTTCAGAGATGGCGATGGAAGATTATCATAACTTAATTTCAAAGCAGGCATGATCCCATTTGTATCATCTGGCAGATCCCATGTTTTGCTGTTTCTGATTAACATCCACTCCTCCACGGTCTTCTTGGAGTGCATCAAACCTCCCATTGTCCTCAATGCTAGTGGTAGACCCTTGCACTTGCCAACAATCTCTTTTGCAATAGTCACTGATGTTGGAGTCTCTTCCACTCCTCCACTTGCAAATGCATGTTGCTTGAACAGAAGCCAACTATCATCCTCTGATAGCACCCTTGGAGAGTACATGAGAGGCACTTGCAAAGTAGCTGCAAGTTCACCACTTCGAGTAGTCACTAAAACTCTGCTTTGTTTCGAAGCACCAATCCCTAGCATAGCATTTTTCATGGACTCCCATTTTCGGACATCATTATTCCACACATCATCAAAAACTAACAAGGACTTTTTACCAGCCAAACATTCACCAAGTTTTTGAACCAACGGCTCCACATTTGACAAGTTGGTATGAACCCCAGAAACAGACTCAAGCATATCTCGCAAGTGCCTTTCAACATTGAAATCAGAGACACAAACCCATACATGCTTTTCAAAGTGTCTCCTCACCATCCCATCTTTGTAAACTAGTTGGGCAAGAGTCATTTTCCCAAGACCCGCCATCCCTACAATGGCAAGGATGGACAAATCCTTGTCATTATTCGGACTTAACAACATGTCTACAATGTTCGACACATCCTCCCCTCTACCAACTATTTCCTTATCGTCCAGAAATGGATGAGTTCGCCTAACCAACTATCCATTACACTCAAGAGCCCTTGTAACAGGTCTCCCATTCATAGAACACTGAAGAGGCCTAAAACCCAACTCACTTGCTTCTTTGGTAATCTCATCTAGCCTCATGTTGATATTTTTAACTTTACGAGACATTTTGAAACGGAAGGCAACAGATGCACAAGATGAGGAGATGAAATTGTGCACCTTATAGAGCTTCTTGCGGGTCCCGCCTACTTCCATCTTATGCCGGAAGATTTCAAAGGCAAACTCATCTAGTACACAATCAGCTTTATATGCCACTTGACTAAGACTTGCCAGCCAAAGCTTCACAGACTCGTCTCTTGTTTGGCGTGCCTCAGCGTCACCAAGATAAGCTTGGATCATTGTCAACTTCTTCCTGAGCTTCTGCAAGTCCCCCTTGAAGCCCCAGACACGACTGATCTTATCATCTGCAATCTCTGCCACCTTCTGGAGCACTTCCTGAGCAACAACACCAAGTAGAACCTCTGCCAATGCCATGTCTTGGATTCTGCAGGGTGGAACGTTCTCTTTTACAGCTAACAAGTTTGTTTGCAATGCAAATCCATGAAAGCTAATTAGTTGACTAAACTAGTGTCCAAGAAGAAAGAAATGAAAGATTGATATCCTATAAAATATTTGTGAAGGTGGGAACAAGAGAATACCATTACAAGTAGTTGTTGAGTCAACTAAAAGGAAGTAGTATCAATTTTCCTTCCCCTGGCACAAGAAGACAATGATTAACATAGTATTTGAACAATTCAACAGTCACATTTTAGAAACATTTTTTCAACCACCTCACCCAGGGTTCTAATTGGTACTTAGATACTACTCGGTTTCATACAAGTCAGAGCTGGAAGATCCCCTTAAAAGAAAAGCTCCCCAAACACATATTTTTTTCAACCACAAGAAAAATCGAATTCTAGACCTTATGTTAAGTGCAATAATGTTTTGGTAATTGAAAATCAATACCAATTATAGTACAAAATATAGTTTCAACATTCAAAGATACAGACTATTAAAGACCATCAGTACTTGAAATAATTAAAATTAAAAACCAGATCAGCTACTTCTAATTTCAATTCCTGCCTCAAAGAACAACGCAGATTTCAATTTTCATCAAAACAGAAAAATCAACCACTTGAACAACTAATTTCCGCAATTGAACTTACTTTTTATTTGCTCCCTCGGACAAATAAAATAGATCAATGTGAACTTAACTATCAGCAGAAATTAATAATTCCAATAACAAGTAAGAAATCGAAATTTAACCTGGAGCCTCCGCCACGAACAGCATCTCGTAGTGGAGATCCATCGCAGAAGAAAAGTCGCCGCCTAATCGGATCGGAAAGTAGCAACTCCTCCCAAACGGAGTCGGGCCGGCGGCTGACCTGAATCTCAAAGGCACCGGCGCGAACCTGTACGGACGCGTAGGACTCGCGACGCGACCAACGACAGCTTT